>QRFB01001815.1:26803-61397 GCA_008931105.1 Oenanthe javanica | reverse complement strand
ATCATCTCACAAAACTTGCAAGAGGTCTGTTTATATATCACCCTACCCAAACCGTACTTCTGGATGGGATGATGGGTATGTTTCTTCCGTTGGTTTAATTTACAATTGAGTATGACTATATGAAATGAACAACTCTATTATCAGGGTATCTGTGATACCTAAAAAGTATGTTTTAGATTACAAATAGTGTTGAATGATTATTCTAGGAATGCCAAAATGTGTATAGTCATAGTTTGCAACTTTCCAAGATCTAGTACACATTTTTACNTCTATTATCAGGGTATCTGTGATACCTAAAAAGTACGTTTTAGATTACAAATAGTGTTGAATGATTATTCTAGGAATGCCAAAATGTGTATAGTCATAGTTTGCAACTTTCCAAGATCTAGTACACATTTTTATTTCACTGGTTACTGTTCATCAATATAGGTTTTGCAACTTGTTTCATTTGTTTTATTTTGTGTCAATAAGCTTCTTATGTTTTATTATACAGCTGCATCCTTCTGTATGTTATAAGTATGTTATAACAATTATATATGCTACATCTTTGTTAAGAGTATATAAGTTGTCTATCTTCTTTTTGGTGGCCAATCATTTTACATTAATATTTTAATACTATTCAATTTCTTTTTTGTCAGAGATTACAGGCTATACGTCAATTGATGTTCCAGAAACAGAAACTCCAGTACTTTATGACCATCGGCCTTATCAATTGAGCGAAGATGATTACTTGCGAGTTTGTCTGATTCCGCGTAGAAAGGTTCATCAAATGTGATATTAAAGTTAATTATTTGCTTCTAGCCATCGCGAGGTTCTGAATTTACATATTTTGTAGGGAGCGAATTTTAGGGACTTACCCGGTGTCATAGTTGATCAAGATAATAAGGTTTGTCGAGATCCAACCAAAGAGCTCGAAATGCTACCATCTGGAAAGCCACTGGTATCAACTTGCCTTCTTATTCTAAATTCCTGAAAGTTCTAATCATGCAAAACAATGTGAAATCCCTTCTCCTGCATTCTTCTGTGTGCTTGTTTGTCTTGCAATGCTACATTTGCTGCAGTTGTATATGAACAATCTTTTAATGAAAATAGGCACTGCATATCTGTGCACACAAATGCAGAGTCACAAAAACACACACTAAGCATCTGTCATGAGGCTGTCAGAAGTGCCTAGATAGACGCATGTACACCTCATTCCTGGTGATCTAGCACGAGGACATCATAAGTGCATAGACATCCCTGGCCCCTGCATACATCCTATTTCTGGTGGACTTTTTAATTCAAGCTTGAGCTACAATTAAATTATTTAGTGTCTTTAGTATTATTGACTTGACCTTCACATAACAAAACCATGTGTTGTTAATCTGACACAAGGAGTTCTCTAGTTCCATTGTGATTGCTCATACTCATTTTGTAATATTAAAATTTAAAGAGTATAATTTAGCTTAAAAAACAAAAGGAATGTATGTTGAAATGGTTGGACAAATCAGAGGAGTACTTGTATCCTTCCACTAATATACCATCTTTCAAGTATTGCTTGCATATGTGAAATGGGTTCAGAGTTCAGACTCTATTTTTCTTCGGATAAAAATTAAGGCAACAAAACCAGAGTAAACTTCAGGTGTATGACATGGTCGTTTCCTATTATTAAGCAAAATATCTTTGTACTTTCTGTAGGGTACAAAATACAATTTTATGTTGTATTTTTAGTAATAGATTAAAATTATTAGAATTATTTTATGGTCGTCTAAATCCATTGTGGTGATTATTGTTTTTACTAGCATACTTCTTTTCAACCTAATATATATATATATATATATATATATATATATATATATATATACACTTGTTATTTTGATTCCTGGTCAATCAATATAAGATTTTATCCTAATTTCACCAAATTGGTGATGCCCTAAGCCTGAAATTTCATATGATTGCATATCAGATTGTTCAACAAATATCGCTGGCTGGCCCAAATGTTTGAACTTTTTTAATACACATTTACAGTAGCTTTATGCTTAATTTTTTTCAACCCTAATAATCGGAAGTGGGATCTTATATTCACTCCTAATACATGTAATCACTGTCATGTCCAGCTAATGTATAAATCAACTGCGGGTAGTGTAGGCTTCTAGAGCTGCAATAATTTTTGTCTAGCATTTCATCCCACACTTCCCAATAGGCACTTTTGTTCTTTTTTATAATTTTTTTTTTGGGATACCAAACAACAAAAACAGCAGCAATTCACCCAAATAATAATTGAACACTAATACACTATTCTAAATTGTGTGTTTATCTATACGAAAGGTTAGTTTCTATCTTTACTATGTTAAGAATTATGTGTTTGATTGAGCAAAAGGATAGCAACATTTTGAGCTACCCATCTATTTGAATGCTTATTGGTCGTTTATTTGTTCGCAGGTACCGGATTATGTCTTCACTTTTGAGAAAGGGAAGTCAAAAAAGTATGTGATCCTTTATTCTTTACAAACCTTACTTTATGAAGCACTTTTTATATTATAAAAAGGTATATCTGCATTTTGTACAAACATAAAACATTAGTTTTTGATCATGTATCTACAGGCCTTTTGCAAGGTTGTGGTGGGATGAGACAGTTCCAACTGTAGTGACATTTCCTTCATGCCACAGTATGGTATGTTTTGGATGCTGCTTTCGGCTTAATGCTGAGCTTTTTCAACCAAGAATCTCATAAAACATACAATTGTGATATCGTTCTATGATAATAATTGGCAGGCAGCATTACACCCAGAGCAGGATAGAGTCCTTACTCTACGTGAATTCTCAAGATTGCAAGGGTTTCCTGATTATTACAGATTCTGTGGTACTGTTAAAGAAAGGTTTGGAACAATCTACCCAACAGCAGTAAAAAAAAAATTATGTTTAAACTTACAAACTTCTTTCAAAATTATTAGTTCCCATTTAAATAGATTTACTAATAAAGCTTGTTATTTCTTCCATTCAGTAGTAAATTCCTAGGTAATCGATTTGAATCCAACAGTGACTTTTTATTAGAACTGAACAACAGTGACTTTCTCCCTACTAGGAGGTGTAGGGCTCAAATTAGTTGGCAATTCATTACATAAACTGTTATCAGCTATATATATAGATTTGGGTAATTGGGTTACAGTCCAAAGGAACACCTTTGTATAAAGAACACTATCATCTTCCTTCATTTTTTTAAACAATAGTTAAGCTTATTATATCGAATCTAATATAGAATCTCATCTAAATTTTAGAAATTAAATATTATAGAATCTAAACTAGAATTTAGCATAGAATCTTATTTATGTTTTTGTCATAATGAGATTTTACATGCAATTATGTAATGTTTAAACCTGATTTTTGTTAATTTTTACTAAATTCTGTTTTCTGCATAAAAAAGAGTCTATTGTCTATATGAGATATTATGATAGATTCTATGTTTATTCTTCAGTTTTTTATATAAGAGAGAGTGTTCTTTATGGAGCAATAACTTGTCAGTATTTAAATAATGTTATCACTTGTATTCATAACAATAAAGAGATGTAATATACATCACACGTAAATAGTGCTCATGAGTTACATCCTTGCCTTTTTGTACGTTGTGCAGGTACTGCCAGGTCGGGAATGCTGTGGCTGTATCAGTTTCCCGAGCCCTTGGATATGCTCTTGGCATGGCTTTCCAAAAGTTGGGTGGAGATGAGCCGCTCATGAAATTACCACCCAAATTTCCATATCTAGTGCCCGAAAGAACTGAAAAGCTGGCATCAGAACACTGAGAATATCAGTTCTTGTAACAATGTTAAATTCCTGGCCTTGTAATCTAGAGCTTTTGAAAGGCAAAAAGTTCATATTCTTTACGAGGTAAACACTGTTACCTTCCTAGTACCTCAGACTGTATTTTGTAATTTTGTCTAGGTGTAACCAAACCTTTTGTTGTATCCTAATAAAGAAATGGACTAATGTATCTGTAACAATTAACTTTATTTTTGTCAAAGCTATTCTGTTAACTTAATAAATTAACAGAGAATGGAGTTCTTATATTTGAGACTCCCAAGTCCTAACCATCAATCATCCTTGAACTAGTTATAGCACATTTTCCCATCATGGTTAAGCTGGTTTTGCGTACTAAGTTGTTGAGTTTGCAAGTGAATTTGGTATGTCCCTGCATGTTACTACTTACAATTATATATTTAGGCAGGTATTTATTTATTTGATGTTAAAAAGAGTTTACAACTCACAAGTCATAATTATTAAAACCAGAAAATAAGATGCAATATATTAAATTTGTTTTTTAAATCATTTTTAGACATACGACAAACAAGATGACCCAAAAAAAAAACTTATAGAGAGGTGCAGTATGCTAGTATTAAATATAAGTACAATTAATTTTGGATTTCAATTTAATCTTTAGATCACAGAAACTCGAGATTAATTAAAAATTTCAATTCTAATCATGCGTAGGCACATTTCTTTGTGCATCTTCGAAGCCAAGAAATAATAACTCTCGTCATGGCATGCGTCATCTCTTCTACACTGTAACCAAATTAAGAAACGCAATACTCCTAGTCTCCTACCGTCTTTGAGAAATATTATTAAAAGTTCAATTTTTTTTCTTCTGAAATTGAATTATAGTTAAAAAGATGTAATCTTTTACTCTTTTAGCTTAATCCTTCTTTAATCACTGGAATGCACTCTTAATGAAATTATTATTATTATTATAAGGTAAAATATTCCAGCTCTTGTTAAGCTCCTCTAACACTACAGACAACCAGAAATTACAAAATAATTTAACATTTATTCGAGTGAGGTGGTTATCATGTATATTTACTTGAGTTATATAATCTGAAGGAGGAATTTTAGTATATGGTGTAACAAATTTAAAAGTGTAGTGTATACTGTGTATAGAATGAGACGTTTGGGGATGCTTGTAAGGCGGCAGCAGCATAATTAATGTTGCTTCCTTGCTTGTCCGATTGATTACACATGTATCGCCATCTACCAGTCAACTCTCCAATTCTAAAATATATCCAACACGCTTCTATGCTTCACTTCCAAGTATTATTCCCTTCCTCCTAGTCCCCCTCTTTCGGCTTCCTTCCGTGTTCATATTTATTATACGAAAATACGATACGAAAAATATGATATGAAATTTTGAAATTAATTTAAAATATATGTACAAAATTATCGGATTTAAAATAATCTTTATTTTTATATTACACAGATAACACAAAAACAGAATACCGAGTCATATAGTGTCACATTTGCAACACGAAACATGTCTTGACAATACCCCTATATATACATGCATCTTGGAATGAGTTTTTAGATAAACAAAGACACCAACTGAAGCATGGAATCAGCTGGAGAAATATTAGTGTTACCTTTCTACGGACAAGGCCATCTTTTCCCTGTCATGGAACTCTGTACTCACTTGGCGTCTCGTAAATATAATCCCACTCTTATCATCCCATCTTATCTTTCCTCTTCCATCCCTCATTCTCTCCGCACCCATCCTTTGATCGTTGTCGTTGACATCCCCGCTGATCCCTCTGATCTACAGCCTCCACCTCCTAAGGTAGCTGCAACTTCAAATACTTCTGGACGGGGTCGAGGTCGAGGTCGTGGAAGAAGAAATCCGTTTGAAAGCCAACATCGGCAGCTAGGCAATGGTATCGAAACTTACTTGACAACCCGGTGTCAAGAAGAGGGTTATGTTAGGCCTAAGTGTGTTGTGATAGATGTGATGATGAGCTGGAGTAAGGAGCTGTTTCATGAGTTTGGGGTTCAAACAGCTGCTTTTTTCACTTCGGGTGCTTGTGCTGAAGCTATGGATTATGCTTGTTGGAAAGCAGGGGCAGCTGAAATGAAGCCGGGTGATACCAAGATTCTTCCAGGATTGCCCCAAGCCATGGCCCTGGCTTACTCGGATCTTGACAGAAAGCCGAGAATGGGCGGTGGTGGTCGTGGTGGTGGTANAAATGAAGCCGGGTGATACCAAGATTCTTCCAGGATTGCCCCAAGCCATGGCCCTGGCTTACTCGGATCTTGACAGAAAGCCGAGAATGGGCGGTGGTGGTGATAGTGGTCGTGGAAGAGGTTCGCATGGACCACCAAATGGTGATAGGATGAGACCTGGCCCGCCTGGACCAGGGCAGAAGCCCATGTGGTTGGAGGCGATAGAAGGCTCAGTGGCATTGTTGATTAATACATGTGATGAGTTAGAACATGATTTTATTGACTATATTGGTACTCAAACTGGAAAGCCTGTGTGGGGTGTAGGTCCACTTTTGCCGGAAGAATACTGGAAATCAGCTGGCTCTCTTATACATGATGGTAAAATAAGGTCTAGTGGCAGAAAATCAAACTACACAGAAGAAGAGGTGATCCAATGGTTGAATGGGAAGCCAGGCAAATCTGTAATCTATATTTCATTTGGGAGTGAAGTTGGACCAACTGCTGAAGAGTATCAACAGCTAGCAACTGCTTTACAGGAGTCAGATTGGTCATTTATATGGGTGATCCAGGCTAATTCAGGCAAAACCGGTCCACTTTTAGGAATTCAGAATGATCGAGAGGGAGGATATTATCCTCATGGCTTGGAAGAAAAAGTTGGGGACAGAGGCTTGATAATTCAAGGATGGGCACCACAGTTGCTGATACTGAGTCATCCATCAACAGGAGGTTTTCTGTCACACTGTGGTTGGAACTCGACAGTCGAGGCGATTGGCTGCGGAATTCCATTCTTGGCTTGGCCAATTAGGGGTGATCAGTACTACAATGCTAAGCTGATAATTTCTCACCTTAAAGTCGGGTGCATGGTATCAAATGGTGGAAGTTCCACAGCCGTGAAGAAAGAAGATATAGCTGATGGAATCAACACATTGATGTCGGATAAGGAGATTCACAAACGGGCAGCTTTAATACGTGGAGAATTCGACAGTGGTTTTCCAGCAAGTTCAGTGTCAGCCTTAGATGCTTTTGTGGATTTTATCAAGCAAAATGCATCTAAGCAAAATAATTCCTTGTTGGCTTGATGACTTTTATGCACCTGAGTGGGTTTATTATTGTTCGTCTCTAGTTTAGCTGCGGAAATGTCACCTACTAGAAATGTGACTTGATACTTTTAGGCAGCCTACTGCTTTTATCGTGGGACTTGTATGCTCCTCTTTCCATATGAAGAAGAGTTTCTTATACAATTGAAGTTTGCTTTTATCTTGCAAATTGAGGAAAATGCAAGTCATTATCCTCGCATCATTCAATATGTTTTAAAGGAAACGACCACCCAAGGGCATCCAATCAAATATTGTACTAATCAAACAGGAAAAGGTATTTAGGTTGACTAAGAGGCAGTGAGGCGCTAGATAAAAGAACACTCAAGAGAGCCAGAGAACACATAAGCTAGATAACAGAACAATCAGGACAGCCGATTAGGGTCCAAACTGCCAACTTAAACAGCAAGGCAATTAGAAGATTAATGGTAGCTTAATAAGTTTACAAGCTTTTGTGGCAGCTTGATAAGTTACCAGAACTTTGACAAGACTAATTGATCATTTGGATCACGAGATTTGAACCCATGTGAATGAGATTGCATGACAAAAATGTATTAAAATCTCATTCTCATTCTTATTCTCATTTGTCATTATCCATGTTCAAATCTCATGATCCAAAAGGCACTTAAGAGAAGCTCTGTAGTAGGTAGTAACTAACTTGCCAGGACAGTTGGACCATTATATGATGATAATTAGAGGATTCCTTCCTATATATAATTAGCAGATGTGTGCCTTGTTGAGCAAAAAAAACAAGGATTGAGATATGATGCGGGGAAATATCTTATTTGGAATAACTATACTATACTATACAGCCTGAATACATATAATCAAACGAGGATTTAAGTCATGTTTCCATTTCGCTCAATTTTAAAGATTCTTATACACATTTTATTCAGGACAATGTCCAGAAACTTGTATAAAACAAATCGAATCTTGTTTCCTATAGAGACTTTACATACATGTCCATGCATTTATGTATATTTAACTACGTTTTGTCCTTTTTGTTTTTGTTTGTCTTCCTTTCTTATGTACTTCTCCTTCTCTAAGGAACTTGATCTATTTAAACATTATGTGCCCATTTTTACATCATATAAGGCAACTTTATGTATATATATAAATCCACAAGATCTGGACAAGTGTGCACTGTGACGGCAGAACACAAGGCAAGTACGCGATCTACCTTCAAAATAGCAACACAAAGAAAAAACGTCACCGTCGTGTTAAAGAGTACTGACAAACTATATAAGCATATACAGTACAAAGAAGTAAAATTCCACATGCAACAAAAAAATGATCAATAAAAGCTTTCATCAGAGAAAGAGCAGTAAATAAATAAAATATGGGATGCAAAAACGCACATTTGAGCAAATTACTTGTACCATATAGCATTGAAACTTCCAACTCCGTTGAATGGATCTTCCTCCAGATTAGGGACTATTGCAGATGATAACTCTATGTGCGAAACTCGAACAGCACTTATTAAACGTTCTGGTAATTCATCTGTAGTGTGCGCCTGGAAAAAAGATTAATAGTTATAACATTAGAAGGCCAAAAGTAACAACTACAGTATCTTTTGTCTACATAGCGCAATTTTTTTGGGCATCTCCTTAACGTGATGAATAGTACGCAACCAAAACATCGATTAATAATACTGCTCTCACCTGAACAAGAAAAGCCATCTCTACTACAAGACTTGTAATTACTCCAATAACAAGTCCAAAAACTCCATTGGCCACAGTAGAAGAACCAATATCAACATCAATCTAGACAAAGAAAACAAGGACACACTTTTTCAGATTCCATGCTTGTGTTGTAATACTATAAATATAATCAAAGATATTTAAACTTGAGCTTTACTTCCAAGTAATTAGGACCACGTATGTAGTTGCAGTCAACTGCTTTCCCAAGTAGACAAGGGGTACTGCCTACACTTTGGCGCACAATCCACGATCCCTGCAAGATAATTAGATGTTACATTATGAAGTATCGACCATAAAAGCCCATGTAATGACCGCAAAAAATTGCCGCAAAATTAAGGTCATATTCAGGGTTCACTATGAGGCAGTCAAGCAGGCAAGGAGCAGGGATGTCAATCCTTGTCCTAGCCCCAAGTTATTTTTTTCCCATAATTTTTTTCTAGTCCCTATCCCTGGTCTGAGTTTATTTTCACATTCCTTTCTGTCCAGCGCTGCTTTTTGAGAAAAATACCTATAATACCTTATTACCCCAAATTGTAGCCTCTATTTCAAGTAATATCGTATAACTTCTATTATAAAAGCATTTAAAGCATATTAAAATAGACAGACTTGAATATTTAAGATAAAGAAGCATAAAATTCCAGAATTCTTAAAATATTATTGATACATTTAATTTCGAAGATTCATGTGAAATTTTATATAGAACAAAACAGGGACTTTTCCTTGCAGGGATCATGCAAGCTCTATGCCCGTACAACTTCTCTACTGTTAAAATCTTAAGCTATATCCGTCTCTCTGCATTTAACTGCACAGGGCGGGCCAATTTAGATTAGGGACGGGTTATACTTTTAGCCCGCCTCACTCCTAAGGCTAGTGATTTATAACAGTACCGACTCTATATGGAGTTACAAACAGTTGAGCACGCCAAAGAACTGATCTTGAGGCTGAATGATACTGCATTTACCTCCCCCCCCCTCCCCACAAAAAAAAATGACCTCATGTTCAAGTCATCAAGTGCCGCAATTTGATGTCTCAGTGAAAATGAATCAAGAAACAAATTACTCACGAAATTAGATGTCTAGGCTCTACCTTCGGAACTGATGGGATAAGCTTCAGTCTACTGTTGCGAAACTCATCATCCCGGTCGACAAATCGCTGCAAGAGAGATCCAGGCACCAATTTTTTCATTATGAGATAGAAGATCATACTGTAGTGTGTCGAGCCTGGTACCTTAACGAATATAAATATTATTCATTACCCATTTTCAAATGAATTATTTGTCAAATTATATCAACTGTAGAAATAACTCACTTGTAGGTTAAACACAATAGAGAAGTGTACTTTTTCAGAGGCAATCTGCAGGAGATATCAATAAAACATTTTATAGGAACTTTCCAGCATGACAAAACCGGTGAAAAACCATTTTCATTAAACAAGTTTCCAGGATCGAATCATAACCGATCCTCAAACCAAAAAGCGATGACTGCTTTAGAATTCTACACAGTAAACATCATTTTTCTGCTTTAGAAGTCTACACAGTAAACATCATTCTTGCATCAAGAGGCTAACAATGCCTTATGGCTATTATACTTATACATAAACTTTTTAATTAAAGGAATACTCATATCTCATGATAACCTTGTCTCCAAATATTTTCATAAGCATATTCATGCCCCTGATGGAAATAAACAGCCAAATTAAAATTTTCTTTACATACAAAATTTAGTTGAAACTCCAAGCAACTACGACATAATCATAATCTTTTTAATTAAACAATGCTTAATATCATGTCCAAAAAACAGCGCATGAATTGTATTGGCCATAAGTTAAATATTATTTAGGATTACACACATACCACATACCCATGCTAGGTTTACCACGAACTTTATCTTAACCACAAAGTTTTTGTCCCATCGCTATTTTCACATTTCTCTATACAATCATAGGCGAGGTATATATATTTACAAAGAGGAAAACTCTTTCTTGCACAGCTTTAATATACATATAGACAGAAACGTAGATACATGCACGTGCACATACAAATACAGACTCTACTCCTTATGCTGGGCAATGAATAACTATTGGATACAGATTTCTTCCTTATGGTTCCCTCTGTTTTCCACTCCCCGGCCTCACATTTTCTTTTAGCTGTTATATAAACATATACATATACATGCTCTATTCTTCATTATTCTCTATTTTTACCACAAGGAAACCGATTCAATTAACAAGGAAAGAAATGGCATTAAAGTTTCATATCAATTACATACAGAAAGACCACGTACAACAAGATGAATTATGATGCAGTTGAATAACCATTTCTGATTATGGTGGTAACCGGTGCAGGATAACAGTTTGAGGTTTTACACAGAAGCGTGGTATAGAAGCTCTTCTTAGAGCAGAAAGATACAGAACATGTAACAGGCAGATACTTGCCTGTGCAGCGCAACCACGGCGTCTAGCAACATGGTCCATTCGTCTCGTATTTTTGAACCAATCAACAGCAACAAGATCCATATGGTGTTTGCCAGCAGGAATCTTAAAATTATAAAATATTACAATTACAATCAATATAAAGTCATATGTAAAAACAAGATGACTCGCTGAGACAACACGAACATATGAAATTTTAATCGCAAACCTTTGACTTGTCATAGCAGAAGTGCCTGCTATGAACTCGGAAATTGTTTCCATCAGCAATTCTCCAGCAATCACGACTCTTTTCACGGTCTTCACGTCGAAGGTTACCCGAAAAACATGATAGATCAATCTCATCCCTAGGTTCTTCCTCAATGGCTTCATATTATGAAGAACATCGTTAGGTGAGGCTCGAATTGGTACAATAGTTAAAGAATTTGACACAAAATGAAAAATACAAAACATGTATTCATTGTACCAATTCTTTTATAATCATTATCAAGAGGAGTTGCACATGCCTGGAAAGAAGAAAGCTCAACTTATAAGATAACAGGTGGACCTGAAGATTATATTATTTAATCTAAGAAATAATCAAATTCATTACTGTACAAGTACAATGCAAACCTCATCATCAAGTATTTGAAATTCCTCATCCTCATCAGAATATTCATCCATCATTGAATTTTTGTTAGCAACCAAACGACCAAAAGATTGACCACGGTGATGAAAATCCCCCAGCTGTAGACCCTTCTTTTNGACCCTTCTTTGCAGGAACAGAAGGAGACGCCATATTTACCATAACAGGTATTCTCGGAGGTGCATTTCTTTCATCAGTTTGAGAGAAGTACTCACGCAGACCTGTCATGAACATAAAACAGAAGTAAATTTGCAGCATAACAGGAGAGACAACAAGTAACTTTAAAGTTTAAACAACCAATATGAACAACTGTGTCAAGGTATTATAGGACTCAACAGCTATGTGATGTTTATCATAAAAGACATGTTGACTAGATACCTGAAAAAAATTCCGGAAATAAGAGCAAAATTCTAAAATTATAAGAAATCTAACTAGGAAGTACTAAAGCATACAAAAAGTGTCTAAAGTATATTGCACAATTATGCTAGCTTGTGCATGAATACCTGCAGTATTCAAAAAGAGTCGATTTCTTTTATAGTTTAAATAAAGTGGTGTAAAACAGCTGTGTGAATCTTCTACTATAACTTTGCTGCCATTGCAGCCAGATTACATGAATATCTCAAACAATTGCCAGAACTGCTACCGGAAAAAAAACAATTGCCAGAAATCCCCAAATATTGTGCAATCTAAGATACTACAACTTGCAAGACAGAGTACAACCTCAACTAACTACTATCTACTTCCATAAAACTTAACCCAGTCAGAGTGGAAGAGAGGTATCCTTCACAGAGCCATAATATAAAGGCTTAAAAGCACAGCTATTCATCATTCTTAACATAATAGACTCGATGATGTAAAATGATAGAAAATAACCAGAAACACTGTTTAACATCTGAAGCAGACAATGCTGCTGGAATGCTGAAACATAACCCACACCCCATCCTTTTAGATCTATTTGCATAAGATACTCCACTTGCGTTCTTGGCCTCCCATTCCGACGTTTCAGAGGCGAAATATTGAAACCTCCACCTGAGAACAACATGATAGCTTGATGTAAAAATAACATAGCATGTATATGATTTGGAACTAGAGTCATCAACACTATGCCTCAAATCTTAAAGAAACTTGAAACAATTTACTCTCAATATGTGCAATAGGTACTTTGATTTGTGTAAAATTGCTAACGATCAAAAGGTAGACTTAGCTTCATTGTATATGATAGATAAGGCTGAAACTTGGGTAACGAGCTATTTGTCTGTGCGGAAATTTGTCGAATGGGATGATTTTATTATCGATTTGACAGCAAGATTTAGGGATGATAGTACTCGTAAAATTGTTGAGCAATTCAATAAATTGCAACAGATAGGACAATTAGAGGATTATATTGATGAATTTGAGAGTGTGAGATCTTTGATGTTGCAGCATAATCATGTGTTACCAGACTCTTACATCTTAGATAATTTCATCCGAGGCTTAAAACCTACCGTTAAGCCATTTGTGAAAGCCTTTAAACCTACAAGTATTGCTCTAGTAGTAGATTATGCAAGATTGAAAGAGGAATCCTTGTTGTCACCTATAAGTCCAATAAATCGAACACTTACCCTGCATATGCTCAAACAAAGTCTGCTCAATCCATACCATTGCTTGCCAACACTACTCCACCTTTATTATCAACACCTCAGCCCAAACCAGGCTGCTATGAAAAACAATAGGAATTTTAAATTCATCCCTGCAGATGTTAGAGCTGAGAAAATAGCAAAGGGGCTTTGCTATTATTGTGATCAGGCTTATGAAAGAGGTCACAAATGCAAGTTTAAAGAACCCTAGTTATTCACAGTAGTTCTAGGAGACTTATCCAATAATAATATTGAGGAATTGACTGATGTTGAAGCTTTGAATGGCAACACTTATGAAAATATTAAGGATTTAGAGCCTTGTATATCAATAAATGCTTTAGCAGGGAATCAGAATTTTCAGACCATGAGATTGAGAGGAATATCTGCAGGAAAGTCAGTGCATATTTTGGTCGACTCTGGAAGCACTCATAATTTTTTAAATCTTACTTTTGCAAAGAATCTAGGATGTAAATTGGAAGAAGTAGTTGCTCAAGCAGTTACAGTTGCATTGTCTGCAAATATGTGTGTAAGGATTATGGCTGGATAATGAATGGTAAGCAATTCAAAACAGAGGTGATGCTCATTCCATTGGGTAGTTGTGACATGGTTTTGGGTATACAATGGTTGTCTACTTTGGGACCAGTATACTGGGATTTTAAGAAATTGAGAATGGATTTTATTATAAATGATGAGCAGGTTTCTTTAAAAGGCATTCCACAGAAGAAACTTAAAGTCGTTGAGGGTGAACCTTCTTGCAAGTTATTACAGACTGTTTCACATTGTTGTTTGATACAAGTCAAACAAATATCTACAGTATGTTTGGAAGCTGCAACAGTATCAGAGGCACCTATTAAGTCTGTACCAGTATCAAAAGTGGAGCCTGGGGAATTACATTAGTTAAAGGAAAGATTTGTTGCAGTATTTGACGAGCCAAAAGATTTACCTCCAAGCAGAGGCAAATTTGATCATAAAATTCCTTTAATTCCTGGAGAGGGACCTGTTAATATTAGGCTCTACAGATATCCCTTGAAACAAAGAGATATCATTGAACAGTTGGTACAAGAAATGCTTGAAAGAGGGCTAATTCAAGATAGTGCTTCTCCTTTTGCTTCTCCTGTAGTTTTGGTGGGGAAGAAAGATGGTACGTGGAGATTATGCATAGACTACAGAGAGCTCAACAGAAAAACAGTGAAAGATAAGTTTCCAATGCCTGTTATTGATGAATTGATTGATGAGCTGGTTGGAGCACAAGTTTTCAGTAAATTGGATTTGAGGGCAGGCTATCATCAATTGAGATTGCATTCTAATGACATTTTTAAAACTGTTTTTAAAACTCACACGGGCCACTATGAATTTTTAGTTATGCCATTTGGGCTAACTAATGCACTTGTTTCTTTTCAAGGGTGGATGAATGCGGTGTTTGAGCCCTTGCTTAGGAAGTGTGTTTTAGTGTTTTTTGATGATATCTTAGTATATAGTAAGAACATAGGAGAACATTGGCTTCATTTGAATAAAGTTTTTCAGTTGATGCAAGAGAATAACATGCATATCAAGCTTAGTAAATGTTCATTTGTTGTTGACAAGATTGAGTATCTGGGTCATTTTATATCAGCAAAAGGTGTATAGACAAATCCTCAGAAAGTGTCTGCTATTACTAGTTAGCAAGTTCCTAGTACAGTGAAGGAATTAAGAGGATTTATGGGCTTAGCCGGTTACTATAGGAAATTTGTTAAGGGATATGCATTGTTAAGTAAACCTTTGACAAATTTGCTGAAGACAGGTGATTTTCAGTGGAGTAAAGAAGCTCAAGATTCTTTTGAAAAACTGAAACAATCCCTTTCTACTGCACCGGTGTTGGCTGTTCCTAATTTTGATGAAACTTTTGAAATAGAAACTGATGCTTCAAAGTATGGAATTGGTGCTGTTTTAATGCAAAAAGGTCATCCTTTAGCCTTCATTAGTAGATCATTGGGTCCTAAATGGCAGAAGTTGTCTGTATATGAGAAAGAGCTACTAGCAATTGTGTTTTCAGTTCAAAAATGGGAACAATACTTATCTTGGGGACATTTCATAATCAAAACAGACAAGAAAAGCTTGAAATGGTTGTTGCAGCAGAAGGTATCCACTCCTTTCCAACAATTCTGGTTATCAAAGTTGCTCGGATTTGATTATGAAATTGAGTACAAGAGTGGAAAAGAAAATGTGGCAGCTGATGTTTTATCTAGGGTACAGGGAGCTGAAATTCTATGTTTGGCCATTTCTGTAATCTCTTCTAATCTACAAGATTTGATAAAACAAAGTTATGTGGGAGATGTTGTGAGTGGAGCCATTTTAGCTAAAATTCAGCAAAGTCAGTTGATGGATTTTTATACTTTTCAAGAAGGTTTGTTGAAAAGAAAGAACAAGATTGTTGTTGGTAATCAATCTGATTTGAAGAACAAAATTATTATGTGGCATCATTCTACTCCTGAGGTTGGTCACTCTGGTAGGGATTTGACTTTGAAAATGATTAAACGATTGTTTTACTGGAAAGGCATGACTACAGATGTTAGACAATTTATTAAGAATTGTACAATTTGCCAGAGTAGTAAGAGTGATTTATCTGCTTATCTTGGTTTACTTCAACCATTACCGATTCCTGAGGAGGTTTGGGTTGATATTTCAATGGATTTTATAACAGGATTACCAAAATCAAATGGTAAAACTGTAATATTTGTAGTGGTTGACAGATTAAGCAAATATGCTCATTTCATGTCTTTGGCCCACCCTTTTTCTGCAGTTGATGTGGCTCAGTGTTATCTTGATAATGTATTCAAGCTTCATGGCTGGCCTAGGTCCATCATGAGTGACAGGGATACTGTTTTCCTAAGCACTTTCTGGCAAGGTCTGTTTTCTATCCATGGAACTGAATTTTTACTTTCATCTGCATACCATCCAGCTACAGATGGACAGACTGAAGTTGTAAACAGGTGTTTAGAAACTTACTCAAGGTGTATTTGTAGCAATCATGAAAAAGAATGGAGTTCTTGGTTACCTCTTTCTGAATGATGGTATAATACACATTTCCATATTGCTATCCAACTTACTCCTTATGAAATTGTCTATAATCTCCTCCATTGCATCTTCCTTATCTGGCTGGTGAAGTAGCTAATGCAGAGGTGGATAGAAGTTTACAGAGAAGAGAGACAGTTCTTACTGATATTAAAAATCAGCTGGTCAGGGCTCAATCTAGAATGAAAGTTCAGGCTGATAAGCATAGATCTGAGAGGACTTTTTAGCTCAATGATTGGGCTTGGCTGAAATTGCAGCCCTATAAACAGAGGTATGTTCAAGTTCGACCCAATCAGAAGTTATCTCCAAAATATTATGGTCCTTTCCAAATTGTTGCAATAGTAGGCAAAGTAGCTTACAAGTTGAGATTGCCAAGTTTTGCTAGTATTCATGATGTTTTTCACATGTCTCAACTCAAGGCATTCCATGGTTCTCTTCCTTTGAATGTTCCTTTGCCTAGTTTTATGAAGGATTCAGTGACATCTAAGTTGCCTCTAGCTATTCTTGGTGGTAGAATTCAGAATGTTCATAACTCAGCTCGGGTTCAATTTTTAGTACAATGGACAGGATTTCTAGCATCTGAGGCAACCTGGGAACCAGTTGTTACATTCTCACAACAATTTCCGGACTTCAACATTCAGTGATTGGTTTTGTAGCCTTGGGGTCAAGTCTTTTTGGAAAGAGAGAGATATGTTATAGGAAGAACGTTTTGCCATGTCAACTTGTTAGTTTGGTCAATAAAAGTCAAATATGAAATTAGAATTTGTTCAAGTAGCTATTAGCTTTTGGGCGGGAAAATTAATTACAAAAGATTGCAAGTTATGGACAGATTGGGGAGCTTATATAAGAAGTTGTCATCAATTGTACAAAATATTCAGAATATAAAATAAATAAAGATCTATTTCTCATCTCTCTTCTTTCTATATCATCTCATTTCTTCATTCCATAAGCTTAGTTAGTTAAAGGTTGATTCAACCTTTATCACAAATACATTCAAAAACCACATAATTCCATGTGCAAAGCACACACACAATATAATATGACATACAGTGATAGAGGAGTAGCAGTGTGGGTGTTAGTAGCGTGATCAGAAATGAGGCAGGTGAATTTGTTCGTGCTCGAGCTAAAAGGATAGCAGTGAATGTACAACCTCGAAAGGCAGAGGCAGTAAGGTTGAAAGAAGCATTAGCGTGGATCAAAGACTTAGGAATCAAGAAGTGCATATTTGAAACAGATTCTAAGTTACTTGCAGATGCTTGTATGGGAGTGCAAGGGCGCTCATACTTTCACACAATCGTTTTAGATTGTATTCAATTATTTAAGCACTTTGACGAAGTGCTAGCGCAATTTGTGCATAGGTTTGCGAATGAAGGAGTTCATATATTAACTAAAGTGACTCATTCTATGCGAGCCTTTCAGGAGTGGATTGATGTTGCTCCGGGGCTTATCTCTGATGCATTGATTAATGATTTGATTTAATGAAAGCAAGTAGTTTATTTCAAAAAAAATTAATAAACATATACAAGAACTCACAAATACATGTAAACGTGGGCAAATAAAAATTATATATACACACATAAAGAAATAAACAAAGAGAATATAGAAAATATACATACAGTAGCAGAAGAAGAAGACTTACATGATCTAGTGCACATAACACTAAATAAGCTCCGCGTATATATGACAAGTTATGAGTTCGTTTGGAATGTTTTATAAGTTATTTATAAATTAAAAAATGTATGTATTTTTTATACTTATAAATAACTTATAAGAGAAAACAAAGAGGGTCATGGCATCGATTGGGTGAACCTATAAGTATACATTTTTGGATTTATAAGTTTTTAGACAGGGTAACGGTCAAAAATATTAGTTTTTTTAAAAAATTAACGGAAATGAAATACTAATTCTCTAAATTTTGATCAAAAATAACATTAGGATACTCATTTAATAAATGGGTATCTTGACAAATGGTTATCACATAAAAGACTGAAAAAAATGAAAAAAATAAAAAAGGTGAGATACGCGTATCACCTGGTCAAAAGGGTGATACGCATTTCAAAGATGCGTATCACACCCGATTTTAATTATTTTTTTGAAATTTTAAAATATTTTTTTATAAAAAATAAAAAAATGGGATACTCAAATGGAAAATGCGTATCCCACTGATATTTTTGACCAAAAATTTTAGAAGTGTTATTTTTGTCACTTAGTCTAAAAAAATGGTATTTTTATCATTTTTTCCCTTGGATATCTAGTGCATGCAAATTGACTCATTTTTTATTGTAATTTAAAAATAATATATAATTAAAAAAATTATTATTTTATATTATTGAAAAATGTATATATAATATATTTTAAAATGTAAGTTTTTAATTTTTTAAAATTATTAAAAAAATAATTTTAAAATTTTGATCAAACATTAGTTAATTTGACTAAAAAAAAGTCATAATAAACCTAAAAGGGAGTGTGGGAGTATATAGGTGTGTGTATCAGTGTATAGGTGAAGTAAGAGAGTCGGTTAGGAGTAACAGTATTTTTATATATATTCTTCTTTTCGAATAAATCAAATATTAAATTACAGTAAATAAATATTTTCGAATTTAAAAACATCTCGAATGATTCGAATATATCAAAAATGGGTCATACAATATGATGGTACATACTGTCAAAATAGGTGTGCTATATAATTTAAAAATTTTAAAATTTTAATTCAAATTTATTGATATATACAATATTTTAATAATCTCATCATTTCAAAAAAAATATATTATATTATTACTATTGGATACAAATACTAAAAAACGAAGGAAAAAATAATAGCAAAAAAACAGAAATTTAGTGAAACTAATAAAAAAATATTGAAACAAGCAGTATGTCAAAAAGTGTTACCCATAATAATATTTTTTTACAACAATTATGGGTTTAATAATGGTAATTGATAGACATGAATACATGATGAGTTAATAATTGCTGGCAAAGTTGTTTTTTAAACCTCAACTTTTCACACACTGACACCCTCGATTACTCTCTCTCTCTCTCTCTTTCTCGTCTCTCTCCAAAGTCCACTTTCTTTTTTTTGTTGAATAGTGTTCAGATCGTTAATCATACTCCAATAATCACAACTCCTCTCTTACAAACAACCTTAATCAGTCTCCAACATGTACATACATATGTACACATGTCATGTAAGTACTCATGTCTTCCTTGTTGTCTCACATATATGCACTACACACACACACACATGTATTANATCGTTTTAGATTGTATTCAATTATTTAAGCACTTTGACGAAGTGCTAGCGCAATTTGTGCATAGGTTTGCGAATGAAGGAGTTCATATATTAACTAAAGTGACTCATTCTATGCGAGCCTTTCAGGAGTGGATTGATGTTGCTCCGGGGCTTATCTCTGATGCATTGATTAATGATTTGATTTAATGAAAGCAAGTAGTTTATTTCAAAAAAAATTAATAAACATATACAAGAACTCACAAATACATGTAAACGTGGGCAAATAAAAATTATATATACACACATAAAGAAATAAACAAAGAGAATATAGAAAATATACATACAGTAGCAGAAGAAGAAGACTTACATGATCTAGTGCACATAACACTAAATAAGCTCCGCGTATATATGACAAGTTATGAGTTCGTTTGGAATGTTTTATAAGTTATTTATAAATTAAAAAATGTATGTATTTTTTATACTTATAAATAACTTATAAGAGAAAACAAAGAGGGTCATGGCATCGATTGGGTGAACCTATAAGTATACATTTTTGGATTTATAAGTTTTTAGACAGGGTAACGGTCAAAAATATTAGTTTTTTTAAAAAATTAACGGAAATGAAATACTAATTCTCTAAATTTTGATCAAAAATAACATTAGGATACTCATTTAATAAATGGGTATCTTGACAAATGGTTATCACATAAAAGACTGAAAAAAATGAAAAAAATAAAAAAGGTGAGATACGCGTATCACCTGGTCAAAAGGGTGATACGCATTTCAAAGATGCGTATCACACCCGATTTTAATTATTTTTTTGAAATTTTAAAATATTTTTTTATAAAAAATAAAAAAATGGGATACTCAAATGGAAAATGCGTATCCCACTGATATTTTTGACCAAAAATTTTAGAAGTGTTATTTTTGTCACTTAGTCTAAAAAAATGGTATTTTTATCATTTTTTCCCTTGGATATCTAGTGCATGCAAATTGACTCATTTTTTATTGTAATTTAAAAATAATATATAATTAAAAAAATTATTATTTTATATTATTGAAAAATGTATATATAATATATTTTAAAATGTAAGTTTTTAATTTTTTAAAATTATTAAAAAAATAATTTTAAAATTTTGATCAAACATTAGTTAATTTGACTAAAAAAAAGTCATAATAAACCTAAAAGGGAGTGTGGGAGTATATAGGTGTGTGTATCAGTGTATAGGTGAAGTAAGAGAGTCGGTTAGGAGTAACAGTATTTTTATATATATTCTTCTTTTCGAATAAATCAAATATTAAATTACAGTAAATAAATATTTTCGAATTTAAAAACATCTCGAATGATTCGAATATATCAAAAATGGGTCATACAATATGATGGTACATACTGTCAAAATAGGTGTGCTATATAATTTAAAAATTTTAAAATTTTAATTCAAATTTATTGATATATACAATATTTTAATAATCTCATCATTTCAAAAAAAATATATTATATTATTACTATTGGATACAAATACTAAAAAACGAAGGAAAAAATAATAGCAAAAAAACAGAAATTTAGTGAAACTAATAAAAAAATATTGAAACAAGCAGTATGTCAAAAAGTGTTACCCATAATAATATTTTTTTACAACAATTATGGGTTTAATAATGGTAATTGATAGACATGAATACATGATGAGTTAATAATTGCTGGCAAAGTTGTTTTTTAAACCTCAACTTTTCACACACTGACACCCTCGATTACTCTCTCTCTCTCTCTCTTTCTCGTCTCTCTCCAAAGTCCACTTTCTTTTTTTTGTTGAATAGTGTTCAGATCGTTAATCATACTCCAATAATCACAACTCCTCTCTTACAAACAACCTTAATCAGTCTCCAACATGTACATACATATGTACACATGTCATGTAAGTACTCATGTCTTCCTTGTTGTCTCACATATATGCACTACACACACACACACATGTATTACAATTATTTTAAAAGGGTCATCAAGATTTTATGTGTTGTTGACTGATTCAACTAGAATTGAACTTCTTAATTTTTTTCTTAACTGTAAATGTTCTAATTTGTACAGGAATTTGGGCTTTTGTTTCCAAGAAGCAGCATGTTTTAGTTGTATTACATCTATAAAGATTTTGTTTTTGACTTTTCTGTATTTTTTTAAGTATAGCCATCAATAGAGACCCTTTTTTTTTGACTTGGTTGATTTAGTTTGAATCTAGAATATTGAGAGTGTTTGAGATAGGGGGGTCTTTGAAATTTAGATAGCAAGTGACTTGGTTCATTTTATTGATTGGGTGGTTTGATAGGAAAGATGGGATCTTTTCCTGGCCATGCTTTACCAGGAACATTGTTTCTTTGTGTTGGTTTGTGGCACATATGGTGTTCTGTTGTAAGATATGTATCGAATCCGGAAACGTTTCGAGTTAGGGTTTGGAATCCGGTTTCTGGTTTAGGCGGCAGGCTCAAGTACTTGGAGCTATATCTTATAGCTATAGGTGCTTTTGCTGATATGTGCATAGAGCTTTTGTATTCGACTCACCTTAAGTTCTTTACAAATGGAATCCTGAACCCACATCATATGAACGATTTTGAGCATGGTGGGATGCTTTTGATGTTCTTTATCTACAGTGTTGTTATTCTGCTGTCTGAGCAAACCAGGTTGGTTTTTTCCCCTTAATTCTGTCATTGGCCTTGTTAATTATTCAAATATGTCTTTATCATGTATACAAGGATTTCGACTACTTTTTGTGTTTTTATCATTCCGAAAGGCATATGTGAGTTAAGACCAGGTTTCTATTCTTTAGGATCTGAATTGTGACCTTAATTCTCATGTCTTCTTGCACTTCGACAGTGTAGTAAAATCATATTAAACGGTGACCAGAATTGAAGTACATAGAATATGATTTGTAATTTTCTGCCTTTTAACAAGAATTTAATTTAGAGAAGGAAAATAGCTGGGTACCTGTCTTAGCCAAGTTTGGTAAAAATTTGAATATTGCAATTTGTACATCTCTGTGTATTTTTCCGAACCAAATCTGTAGATGACAATAATAAATATAAGCACATGGGGGAAGATGCAGTCAAGATGCCCCAACTTAGTGCAATCATTACAGAATTGTCTGTTTTAATATAATATTTTACACTCTAAGTATACTAATTAATGAATTCTTTAACTTTCAAAACCAATTAAAGTGAAGTGATTATATTTATATTACAAATATCTGTAGGTAGTGATATTTGGTTCCTGCCTGGTTAAATGCAAAAGGAAACCCTGTTGTTTTGATTATTGTGTTGGTACTTTACAGTAGGTTGCCGGCACAAAATACTCACTGCATCTGTTCTTTTTATAATTTGTATTAACTTATTTGTCAACAACTATGTATCAGTTTTTAAAAGAACTATAAGATGTTAAAACAGTTAGCATTCTTGTTATATGTGAAGTTTAAATATCATTATGGATAATAGACAGAATTTTGATTTATTTGAACAGCAAATGATTCTGGTGGAATCTTCAATTGTCCATGAGGAAATGACAATGCTTACATGGTCAAACAATAAGTTCAAGTCTTTTTTTTAAGTATCCAATTGAAACTCCTCGGCACTTCGGATTTCCCTTACTATAAATGGGCCAAGTTCTTAATCCAGAGTTTTTAATATTGGCTTGTTTTAAATTGTATCACTGCATGCAACTCTTTTTCTAGTTATGGTTGTTCTTTAGTATTTTTGTTTTTTGGGTGAAATAACACTTAAAACGAGTTTCGTCCAACAGACCATGAGTCACAAAACAGTCGATCTTTACTAAATTAGCCAAGTGCTAAGAAACAGAGTTACACTTGTATAGACTATAGTTCTACACTTTTACCATCTAAACATTTATATACCTTATTTTTGTAATATGAAGGTAGCATATGTTAGCATTGATAATTTCAAATATGAGATATAGATCTTTACTAATCAAAGTTTTAAATGATTTAATTATTTGAATGTCTGTTCAGTTAGTAATAAGTGGATGCCTGCAATTTTTGTAACAATAATATGGGAAAATCTATTTAATAGAACCCATGATCTTCTATATGTAAATACAAGATTAGTTTGCACCCATGAATCAGCCAATTGCCTGATTAGAAGCTTTAATTAGTGGTGGAAAGTATGCGCGGTCACCGGAAAAATTCTCTTGAGTTTAGATGCTGCTCTAGACAACTTGTATACTCATAACTTGTAATTAATTAATCATTAATCTCTTCCTTTTCTGTTACATAACAGGAGATTGTTTAAATTTTCAGTTCTGTAAATATGGTCTGCAATATTTCAATACCTGCACTTCATCAGAAGATCAGACATGATACGATGTTAGATAAAAGTATGATAATGATTATGAGTTACGACAATACTAACACAAAAATCATTGAAAAGATTTTGTGAAACGGTGCTTGCATTTTCAGAACACTGCTTACACTTTGATCTCCCTTGTCTTATCAGCTTTCTTCCATTGCCAGAAGGAGCTCTTTGTTTCATCGCCTCCACAGCATTCTGTGCAGAGTACCTGTTATTCTATTTCCACTCGACTACCCATAAAGGTCTCGAAGGTCACTACCATCTGCTCCTCGTCCTTCTTATAGCATTCTGCATATTATCTAGTGTCGCAGGCGCACTCATGCCAACCAGCTTCCCAGCTGATTTGTCTAATGGCATTGCATTAGCACTGCAAGGCCTTTGGTTCTATCAGTCTGCATTCACATTGTATGGACCCTCCATGCCAAATGGTTGTCAACTCAAAGAAAACGAGATCTCATGTATCTCTCCTGATCATGAGATTCGAGGGCAGTTGCTTGCCAACTTTCAGTTATTCTCCATTGTCTTAGGTCTCATGGTTGGAGTTGTGGGCTCGTATGGTTTTGCAGCTAAGAGGTATGGGCAAGCTGAGATTAGAAGTTCACAGGGTTAGCTTAGTTCTGTATCAGTTTCTTATTCTTTGGTGCTCCTTCATGACAAGGATTAGCTATGCAAATCTCTTTCTGATTAAACAAAGAGAAATGTACTCATTATTTTGTCTTCATTATTATGCTTGGCCACACGAGTTCCAGTTTGGGATTGCAATTGGGCTTCATATAGTAGCAGAATTTTGATAAGCTAATGTTAGTACTGTTCTTTGAATAATATTTATGCCCGGCCCTATTTAGAGGTTCATTTTGACATTTTTGGAGTCAAATTAACTAACTTTTGATTGAAAAATAAACATTGTTCCTTTTTTGGAGTCAAATTGATTAGTTGCATACTGGTTCGTGTAGCTCATAATAACATTGAAGATATTTGTAATTTGTATTTAGTCTATTGTAAATTTATAAAAGAGAATAAGAAATCTAAGATTCATCTCATGTAATTTTTCCTAAGATAGTGAATAAAATAGTTGTATTTGATAATTATGGTATTTTGATATACACAATCTTTGTAGATATTATTTTAATTATGCATATAAAAATACCATAATTATCGAAACATAAATACTTAAATTAATATTAGATTCCTTATTCTCTTTATAAAATTTAATTTGTGTTTTTGAATAGAGATGTGTAGAGTTTTGACACGCGTACACTCATATTCATCATTAAAAGTGTGGGTTGTTACAATTATACATGCGTTGGTAATTCAACAATATCCTTATTATTATACTCATAACTAAAATAACTAAAGATATAGCCAAAAAAATTGTACGAGTAAAACAGATATATAACAGTTAGATATTCGAAATAAAAAATTTAATATTTCATGGAGGATTTTTAACAAACAAAATTCTGTATTAACTCATTGGTACATGCCCATGAGTTGTACAATTTTTTTGTTAATTCTATAGGTTATTAACAAGCAAACAAAGGATAAACATGCTCCATGCTGGGATAAAACAATCCAAAGTTCTGCTCCACACCTTCAGGCTTGAGGTTTTCATTAAACATTGCGAACACAAAAGTTTCCATGATTTGTTGAGGTCTCCTTGGAGTCCCATTCTTCATAACATGGTTCACGAGATTAGTATTATAAACTTCTGCATTTTCCTTACTAGCATAAGGATCATTCCCTGCACTTGGCCAGCCTGACTCAGATATAGCAAGTGAAACATTACCAGCATTTACCTTCTCTATTGCTGCATTAAAGGCATCAACACTAGCGTCGAAAAGATTGTAGTATTGAAACTGACCATCCACCACAACAGGAGTTTTGGATAAAAACGTTGCATATTCAAGTGAAATATGAGCAGGGTCAGCTGCATAACTAAAGTAGGGGTACACATTTACCATAAGTGGTATCATATTTCCATACAAAAATGATATAATATCCCCCATTAACGGAAAAACTTCGGGTGAAAATGCTCCAGCTGAGGGAGGATAAGAAGTTTGGAGAACAGTTGACGGGACGACAGTTGTTACCTTAATTTTCCCTAAACCTAGGGAATTAAGAGCATTGTGCATGTTGTTCATTGCTCCGGGAAGATACATAGCTAATGGTCCAGGAATGACCTCATTCCCCACGGTTATGTAATTGAATGTAACGTCATTTTTGTATGGAACAATGTTGGTGTTGAGCCAATCAATACAAGCACCAGGATCATTAAATTTTGAGAGGTTTGGAATGTCCTCATTTTTTACTCCAATGCAGATAGAGAGGCCAGAATGGCGTAGTGCTTCAAGTATGTTGTGGTTTGGTTCAAAAAGCCTCATTTGTTGAATCTTACATCTTTCATAAAGATTTTTAACGTCTTCTGGAGATGGGAGATTGTTCCCTAGCATTCCGAAATTGACACCTATTGATGCTGCAACAGGTACACGATCCATTAATATTCATTCGGTAATAAAAAACCAAATTATGTAAATAATTGATTTTTACACTTTAAAATACCTATAAGTTCAGTATGTTCAATGTTAATTTTATATACTATATATATAAATGTTTGTTCAAAATTTTATTCAATTTATAATATAAATTCTCAAATAACATCATTTATAAGTTTGTTAAATATTAAAATTTGAGATGGAGGAGTATTATAACTAAAAAGTTTTTTAAAAAATAAGTGGGAATTCTACCTGTCCCTCGTTTCCAATAGCTAGATAGTCATACGAAGTTTTGTAAAACAATAATATACATAACTGTATTCACATGTTTCTATAATTTTATATTAAAAATATTAGTACATTGAAACAATGATGTTTTGTGTGTGACTATATACCAAAACCCTTACCAGAGGGAAGAATTTGTGATGTGGCCAGATTGAAGAGAAGCCCCGTTAGTATCCAAACAAAAGAATTCATCCTTATTTCTGATTTTCAAACACAAACACACATAACAAATTAAAAATGATATAGCATTAACCAGTGTTTTGTGTTTTGATACTGATCGATCAAATCATATTAGTATAGTTGCAATACTCATGTATATATATAAATATTATGGATAATATTTGGGATATTGAAAATCCATAATATTTATGAACATATTTAATTTAAATATATGAAAATAAATTTTAAAAATTTTAATATATTTAGTTTGAATTTTAAGAAGTTCCATAAAATTGTGTTACGTAATAGTAATTTTAAATTATTATTAAAATTTTAAAAATATTAATTAAGATTTTTTAGATTTAATTCCTCGTAAATTTTTGAATTATATAAAATGGTGTTGATATATTTTATTATTATTTTTTACATTTTCAAAAATCTGCAATAAATTCTTGAAAATTTGGAATATATTCATTAAATCCATACTTTGAATTAAATATACCTCTTAATTATATAATATTTGCTATTTAATTGCTAATATGAATTATGAAACATGTTTTTCTTCTGTTTTAATACATGATTTTTTTTTTTGAAATGTTGTATTACACCATCAACAGAAAAGTAAATTGTCATTATTATGGTAGATTTTTAACTCGAAGGCTGCAATCTCTCGTCTATTTCCCGATCAAGTGACTTTAATTGTAATGCTGACTTTTCCATGCATGTTAGTATCCTTTTAATTAATTTATCTTCAATAATCAATATACATAAATAGCTAAGATTGCTAATATACATAAATGCTTGTAATTATTATAATTATAAAAGTATAAATTTTATTTAATACTAATAAAGGACAAATTTTTATTAATTTATATAGAAATTCCATATTATGAGAATATTTGTTAAGTTGACTTGTCACCTCAAAATGGAGGGAAGAGATGGCCATCTGAATGCTCATTTTTATAAAAATAATTTATCTTTGTATTTAGAATAAGTTATGTGAATAGATTTATTTAAAAATCTTAATTATTCAATCAATAATGATTTAATTTTATAAAATCATCATATGGACAATTGATTTAGGCTTCGTTTGGAATTGTTGTTCAAAACCGTTGTGCAAAAAGTACCAGTGAAAAAAGTGTTATCAAGAAAATGTTTGATAATTTTTATGTTTAAGCATATTTGATATATAATATATATATAAATAATATTTTTAGGAAGTTTTAATGATGAAATTGATAAACCAATTTTTATTTTGAAAGTATGAGAACATGTTTTTACTAACCGTAATTTTTTGATAAGAAACACTAACAACTTTTCAGCAAAAACGTTGTACCGCCACCTTAGTTATCGATAGTCTAAATTATTCCTATAATTTGTTTTGAAGACGGCAAATCAATTTAAATAATTATATCAAGAAGACAAGAAAGTAGGAATAAATTAAACAGATGCGAAAATATGGAATTTAATGTTGGCAAGAGCCACGACCGACAGATGAGTGTGCTCCACAGTCCACACACCACACTATAGGGCCATTACGGTGAGAATTTTGATATTTCTAAAACAATATTTCCGCCATTCCTTTTTAGTTGTTGATTTTATTTTTTAAAATAATTCATCTTTGATTATAATTTAAATATAATATATAATTAAAAAAATTAAAAATTTATATTATTAAAAAGTATATATAATTTATTTTAAAATGTATTTAGTTTTTAAAATTATAAAAAATAAAATTTAATTTTTAATCAAAATGTAGTCAAATTGATCATAAAAAGTCAAAAAAGTACCCCCAATAGGGGAGGAGGGAGTAATTTCTATAAAAACAACTAAAAGTTTAGTATCAGTGATTTCAATATTAAAATGTAATAATTTTTTAGAAAAACTATTCAATTAAATTTTCAAGTTAATCACAGAAAAAACCATTAAACTATTGTTTTATTAGTAAAAAAACCATTTATGAATAATTTTGGTAGATAAACACAATCAACTTATTATTCCCATGAAAAAATTAGCCATGATTAGATAATAATATATGATGTGTCATTGTATATAAAATAAAAATAAAAATATTATATTATTTACTTATATGCCACATCAACCTAAAACATAAAATTGAGCCCATCATCTTTATGCATATACGTCGTAAACCTGTTTTATTAAATTCTACGGGACGGGGCCTTCAAGTGTATCACATAACTATGAAGTAAAACTCATTATTTTGGTCATCAATTTAAAGTCTCCACCGTATCTGTTGTGGGGAAACTCAGTTCACAAGGTATATATTTAGACTTTATATATATTCATATATGTTTGAGTTCTATAATTAGGATTTTTGACGGCAATCAAACTGATTGAAGTATTTTTATATATAAAAATGTTAGTAGGGAGAGTTTTTGACATTTTAAATGTAATTTTTATTAAACAATTGATTGGTACCAATGAAATTTTACTATCCTGAGTTTGGCCAAATTTAATATAATTATTTTTTGTCCATGTTTTTAATATTAATATTTTGGACATGTTTTTAATATTAATTTTTTAGATAAATTTTGTTGATTTAATTGTATAATATAATTAGTGGATGGTGTATTTAAATATTTAAATTATGAAATGAGTATTAAAAGGTATCGGAGATTTACAATGTAAAAAATTAATTTGAATATTAATTACTCCCTGCATACCAACCATTTGTTTACATTTGAGTGTTGACAACTTTTTAATAAAAAAACTGTAATAAAAATACCAAACAGGCATAAGCTGAGGTCCCGACGTGTCCTGTTCTCGTCCGCTTGTATCAGTGCATTTCCTTTAAAAGTGAAAACACCGTATAGTAGTGATCACATAGTAGTTGCCAACATTTTCTTATCCTGTACAGCACTGAAGCTTTAAACTGATAAAAAACCCTCCGAACTAATTTATCTTAGAACAGAGCACCTAATACCAAGATAACATGTGTTAAGAAAAGTGCCCACACAACCTTATTATAGTCAATTCTGGGCACCCGGCCTTGCTTGAAAATATAACTATGAAATGTCTACATCACTCCTATTACACCCAGAGAGACACACACATGAAAACTGGTTTTTAAATTTATTTATATTCTTAAAATTGTTTTTAAAAATCTGATAATTTATTTTTATGTTCTTAACAGACGACGACATTTGGGGTAGTAGTATTTGGTATTATCCATTTGTTCGGCCCATTTACATTTATACCCAATGGGCCAGGTTAGCATCCAAAGAAGACCGAGCCAATGAAGGATTCAAGATATACATACATACATACATATACAGCTCTACTCTACATTGAAATGGTTGTTTATGCGTATTTGTATCCCGTCTGTTTGATGAAATGCCAGTGTGAGTAGCTTTGTTCAAGTGTTCCTTTAAAACTGCATTATTATGTGTGTTTCTGTAGAGCTATATATATATATATATATATATATATATATAGTCAATTACTAGCCTCACATTTCTTGCTGGAACTTTACACTCAGTTTTGTCCTTGAGATTTCGTGATATTAATTTTAGCGGCGAGTGATTTTCTTATCGCAAAGTTATATATATATATTTTTATTATATCCGGGAATTTGATGATTAGTGGCCAGAGTTACAAACCAGTTGACACTGGGCAGCTAGAATCTTGATTTAGGATTCTCGATATATACACACTAGCTACCGCACTATTTAATCAGCACGCTGTAATGTATTATAGTGAACTAAGTACATTGGCAACTATAGTAAGTTGAATAGTTATGTACGTAGAATTTCTGTTGGTTGTTTATTGCGATGAATAATTAGTTTTTGTTTTCAACCTTTGGTGCTGTTATTATCCTATTACGTTGTTATTCGTGCTTCTGATGTTTTACAGTTTCATTTTGTTACTTCAGTTATTACATAGTTTGGTAATATACAGCTTGAAATTTCTGGTTGAACATACCTTCGAGCTTTTAGTCATGGTGGGTTGGCACCCACATCTGCAGTCCATAATCCACCGGGTTGGAAAAAGAGTGGAGCAAAATTGCAATGCTGCTGTCAACACTTCTTTATATCACTCCAAGTCCTCCTTGATAAATGGTACCTTTATCTCACATTCCTTCTGAAAGCATATAAAATAAAAGCTTTAACTAAGAATGATTGTACTTGTAATTAGTGTTTATTATTTTTTTCACACACACCACCTTTCTATTAATATGAGAATTCTCTCACTTTTACACATATCAGTAATATATTTTCTCTGTTATTTATTAAAACACTGCATTGTTTTCCAGAATTATAAATTTGTTGTTGGATGATCTTGCAGGAGAGTTTCCATGTTTGCGTAGCCTTCAAGGTTCATTTTCTACATGCTATGCAAGGCCGTTCTATAACTGTTTTCAACACATGGTAATGAAATTGCAAGTTGCTTTAAAGGTCCCGTTGTGAATTAGTTTGGAATGTATATTATAGCTATAACTCCTAAATAAAAATGAAATTGTCATACAAATGTAAGGAAATTTAAAATGACCGGACAACGAGCTCACTTCCTACTGTATATATGTTCCACATCATCTACTTCCAAATATTTCTCTAGTGCCTATTTATGAGTTTTAACATGAAGTTTGTAAGGTACTATACTTGATTTGATATGCTAGATCAATTCTCCCTCCATTCCATTCCATGCGTATAAGTTGTGTTACAATACAGAGTCCTAATCTTATAGTATCAGACTATCAGTGATGCTTATATTAGGTAGGTAGTTTTGGTTTGAATTTGTACTAGTGCCCACTAACTATCAATGTATCTGTTTCAGTTAGTGGGTGTATGAGATTGATCAGTGACCAAGTAGGTATGATTAGATTATTTTCTTCAATATACACAAAATGTCACTTTGGGGTTGAACTTAGAAGATTATTCTTCTATAACAGTGTCATTTTCTTCTATACTGAAAAACTGAATTTTATTTGTTACTTCCAGAGATTATTTGTTGCGCATAAAGATGTTGGATTGCCTCAAGTTTGGCCTCGGCGATTACCAGATCATGAATTTACAAATGCCAGGTATACCTGTTTGTAATTCTCTTTGTTTTTTAATCCTGCGTAAATTTTATTACTTGTGNCCAGGTATACCTGTTTGTAATTCTCTTTGTTTTTTAGTCCTGCGTAAATTTTATTACTTGTATAAAAATCAACTGCACAAGCAAAAAATAAATATAATAATTTACAAGAAGTGACAATAAAAAACAAAAAAAAAACTATTGTATTTTCCGATTTGAACCTAAAAAAAATAAAAAAAAATAGGGGGGAAACAGAAGAAAAGTTCTTTTTAAGCGAAAAATAAGATATTTCTTTGTTGCGTTATTCTAAAGCTTGCTTTGTGTTGTGCCCGTGCCTTCATAGTGCCGCTTTCCTATAAATACAATTAGCGACACCCAAACAAAACCTTAACAACTACTCCTCCACACTCCTCTCTGAAATGTGGAGAAAGTTGCCGCCTATTTTCTCCTCTACCATATGCCGCCAGCTTGTTTCAATATGCAACAACAAATCGTAGTCTCGAAACTTACTTACTTTATCCTCGTATTTTAATTCCATTAAGAACCTAGGGTTTGTCAATTACTAAAATCTCAATTACTCGCCAACGCTAGATTTTCCAGGAGAAATATATGCTCTGATCCTGGTGACAAACTCAGCCGCTGCTGCTGGAATTGTAATGCTGTCGCCACAAGTATCACTCCTTTCCTTGTTTGTCAATCCTGTCGCGCAGTTCAACCTGTCGATCATTCTATTGATTACTTCCACATTTTCTCACTGTATGTGCCTTTTCTTATTATGATGTTTCATCAATTATATGTTAATTAATTCTGTAATTAGGTTTTTTTGTTTGTTGTCAGGAAGAAGAGATTTGATATTGATCATGAGAATGAGAATCTCGAGCACAAGTACAAAGACTGGCAGAAGAAGCTTCATCCTGATTTAGTTCATTCCAATTCCAAGGTTAAAGCTTTACGCCTTTTTTTTACATTGTATGTCCTTTATTATGTGTGTGTGTGCGCGCGCTGACATTATGTCTGTTTTGTTAGGAGGAAAGAGAGTATGCTGCTGAACAGTCTGCTCGGGTAATAGATGCCTATCACACACTCAATGATGCATTGGCACGGGCAACATATATTGTAAGTAGCCTATAACTGCCCAACTATTTTTTTCCCCCAGATTATAGCACTAACTAGTCTTTGCACAAGTATATCCAGACAAGTCTCATTAGAAACTTTAAGTTGTAGAAATTTTTCAATCATATAGGATTCTGATGCATATTGTAGCCATAATTTTGTCATATCCCTTTGTCTAGCTGAAAGACGCACACACATACACACTGCTTTTATTTTATTCTTAACAAAACGAGGATGAAGAAGATAAACATGTAGCTAAATTTCTTTCCTCCTTTTTTGTAGATGAGACTTGCAGGTGTTGAGGTAGATGAAGAGCAAATTGTTTCAGAACCTGAATTGTTGTCCGAGGTAATAACTTGACCTGGCACTTGGGTTATCTTATATTGTTAAATTTTTTCCTTGCGAGAGCTGATCGCTGCCGGCACTTATGAGGTGGATGCTCTGCAGTTAGGAGGTCCAGGTAATATTGATTATCGTCACGCTTATCGTATTTTGGTGAGGATGTTGACTGACCTTAGAGGTCTGGTGGGTCCGGATTGGGACTAGTTGGTGTTTATCAGATCAGTTAGATGGAGGTAGTTGTAGACTACCATTTCTTTTCTGTTGTGTGCAGTGATGCCTACGTATTAGTAGTGTTCGTTTTATAGTAGGAGGTATGTCGGAATTTTGATTGTACATAGCTGACATCCTTACTAACAGTATTAGAATCTAGACATTGTTGGATATGAGTCGTGACTTAGTTTCTGGTTTGTAATAAAGTGGTTTGGTTTACTTTTAGTATTTGGCTGCTTGATTTCCTGTTAGCTATTCTTGGTTGTTGGCGGGGTCAGTGCGCACCTGGTTTATTATTTTATTGTTGTTGGTTGGTGACCCCAAATCTTGACCCCGGATTTGGAGGGCGTCACATAAAGAATTTATCATATAACTGTGTCTAGAAATAAATTAAATGGTACTATTGTTTATCAACATACTTAATATTTCCGGTGAACTTGCAAACATCTACTTTGAGTGTAACAAGGAGTTATTTGCAGATTATGGAAATAAGAGAGGCTGTCGAAGAAGCTGCAGATCCCCAGGCATTAAATGAGATAAAAGTTCAGGTATGATTAATTGCTTGATTGATATAATTGCGAGTTGTGACCATGTTTTGTTGATTGCTGCGAATTCTATGTCCTCTCTAAGTATTCCGGCTTGGATATCTTCTTAGTAATAAAGAATGTAGATCTTAAGAATTGAGTCTTAAAATATGTGATGAAGTTTATTTGAGAATGGTTGTAGATATTCAAAGAATTACAAACATTTAAGGTATAAGATATATACCTTTTGTTGTGATTGGCTAAACATTATCTGGTATAAGTATCAATTGTAATTAACTTTGCAGGCTTATGTTTTGACTAACAGATGCAACAGAAACTGAGTGTTTGGGGTCAGTCCTTTGCAAATGCATTTAAAAATAAAAATTAT
>QRFB01001815.1:0-21192 GCA_008931105.1 Oenanthe javanica | reverse complement strand
ACCAATTAATATTGACAACTCATTATTTGAGAAATCTTTTGGGAACTAATTTGTGACCTCTAGCATTATTCTTAAATTAATAGCTACTTTATGGAAAAATTAATTGTTACAGTACCTAAAATTAATAGCTTCAAACATCTAATGGACATGCCAAACCAATTACACTACCTAAAATTTTCCCCATGCTACATTTCAACAACAAGGCCCATGCATGATACAGTTCAGCTAAAGTATATATCTCAACTTCTCAAGGGGCAATCAGGCCCATCAACATAATGTATATATATTTACAAAATCAAATCTACAGTGTATATACACACTCCCACTTGAAGCAAGATAAGCTTTTAGTGTCAGCCAAGCATTTAAACAGACATGTAAAACAGCAACCAAACCATCACAAAAGAAAAAAATGGATACATGCTCATTTTCTATAGCAGCAGCACCACCTTTACAATCATCACCAACATTTCACAAATTTAAACACTTACACTACTTGACAAAACCCTTACCAACACTACCAAATTNACCAATTAATATTGACAACTCATTATTTGAGAAATCTTTTGGGAACTAATTTGTGACCTCTAGCATTATTCTTAAATTAATAGCTACTTTATGGAAAAATTAATTGTTACAGTACCTAAAATTAATAGCTTCAAACATCTAATGGACATGCCAAACCAATTACACTACCTAAAATTTTCCCCATGCTACATTTCAACAACAAGGCCCATGCATGATACAGTTCAGCTAAAGTATATATCTCAACTTCTCAAGGGGCAATCAGGCCCATCAACATAATGTATATATATTTACAAAATCAAATCTACAGTGTATATACACACTCCCACTTGAAGCAAGATAAGCTTTTAGTGTCAGCCAAGCATTTAAACAGACATGTAAAACAGCAACCAAACCATCACAAAAGAAAAAAAATGGAAACATGCTCATTTTCTATAGCACCACCACCTTTACAATCATCACCAACATTTCACAAATTTAAACACTTACACTACTTGACAAAACCCTTACCAACACTACCAAATTCACAAAAAAGAACTCACTTGTCAGCAACTTTGAACTCACCAAAAGGGTTTGGACCATCTCTAAGAAAAACCAAGAACCCAAAAAAAGATCCAAAAAAACAAGAAAACAAAGATGAAAACTTTCAAGTTGAACAACTGAGAGAAGCAGACNATATACACACTCCCACTTGAAGCAAGATAAGCTTTTAGTGTCAGCCAAGCATTTAAACAGACATGTAAAACAGCAACCAAACCATCACAAAAGAAAAAAAATGGAAACATGCTCATTTTCTATAGCACCACCACCTTTACAATCATCACCAACATTTCACAAATTTAAACACTTACACTACTTGACAAAACCCTTACCAACACTACCAAATTCACAAAAAAGAACTCACTTGTCAGCAACTTTGAACTCACCAAAAGGGTTTGGACCATCTCCAAGAAAAACCAAGAACCCAAAAAAAGATCCAAAAAAACAAGAAAACAAAGATGAAAACTTTCAAGTTGAACAACTGAGAGAAGCAGATGTAATACCAGAGATAGTAACCAACAGAATGATAAAAAGAATGGGCTTTTCAGTTGGGATTCCTTTGTTTATTGGGCTACTGTTTTTTCCATTGTTTTATTATCTCAAAGTTGGGTTAAAAGTAGATGTGCCAAGTTGGGTTCCTGTGATAGTGTCATTTGTGTTTTTTGGAACTGCACTGTTGGGAGTGAGTTATGGGATTGTTTCATCAAGTTGGGATCCAATGAGAGAAGGTTCTACTTTGGGTTGGATTGAAGCCCAGAAGAATTGGCCTGTTTTTTGGCAATCACTTGGAGGTTCTGATTCTAAGAAAAGGTAGAACAACAAGTTTTAATGATTCTAATGGTTATGTTTTACTCTGTTTGAATAGTTATGAGTACTGCTTTTATTGTGTTCTTGAATGATTTATGATGTGAAAAAAGAGATTGTTGATATGAGAAAAGGATGGGAGTATAATTGGTTTTGGTTATAATTCTTGTCCACATTTATGTTCTATATTTATTGACATTGTGTATTATAGATTATGGTTTTGTAGCTAGTGACATGAGATGCAATTTTAAAATTACAGCTGAGCAGAGATATACTTGCAAACTATCTATCTGGTTCATAATTGAATTAGAGTAGTACAGTAATACCAAGGCCATGTTGAGAAAAATCACTGAAATTAAAGGATTGTTATTTGATTGTTTTTCTATTTCGTTTTTACGGGATTATATTACCCGTGAGAAGATATTACAATCCCATAAAAATGAATAAAAAATACGATTGAAATACTCATCCTAAAAATTTAAGAAAAATACTACTATGATAGTCCGTTGGAACAAAAATCGTGCAAATAGTATTTAATTGAGAGCAAGCTGAGGGTGCATTTTTATACGTAGTTGCGTCTTTTTCATCTTGGAATTTAGGTTTGTGTACAAACTGGACAACTGATCATCACAATGCATCTCTATTGTAAAAATCAAGAATGCGGTTTATAAAAATCATTGCTGAAAAGCCTGAAATACACAAGTGTGTATTCAATTTTAAAAGAAAACTTTCTTTGTTGCCAGGGTTTTGATAATGTACGAACTTTTCACACAATCGTATATATTTAGATTACAAAAAAAAAATGATAAAAACTTAATTTGTTCGTAAATGTAAACAATATTTTTATTATATTTTCTGTAGTTGAATTATATTAAAAGTTGAAACTTACATATGAATTTTTTTTCAATAAAAATTGATAATTACACCATTTTGTAAATAATATAGAAAAAAGATGTTGATAAATAATCGGTTGATCGAACTAAAATTCTTGGCTTTTGCTGGATCAAGATCGGGTTCAGTGAGCTAGGTTAGTTAGCTGAGCTCACCCTCAATTGAAGTGATTTCATGGATTGGGCTGTAACCAAAGTAACACTTCCATTATGTGGCAAGTAGACCGATATTAGAAACTACTAGGTTGAGGCCCACTTAAACTAAGCCCAAGGACTCCCATTTTTATTTTTTTAAAGTAATTATGCCACATTAACCTTCAATATAAAAAATGATATTATTTAGCTTTAATGCTAGAGTTCCCGAATTGGATCCCTAAATTATTTCCAAAATTACACATGTCATTTTTTTTATTGGTGGGGCGCATATTAATGTAAGGAGCTCCATTTTATTTAAAAAACGACCAATAACATATTGACAACTCATTATTTGAGAAATTTTTGGGATCTAATTTGTGACCTCTAGCATTATTCTTAAATTAATAGTTACAATGGTTACAGATGGTCAAAAATATTCTATATTATATTATCCCAGATAAATATTTAAGCTACCATTTTCTATACCCGATAAGATCATAAATTCGATTTCCTCCGACATTTGTAATTTGTCTACCTTAGCCATTGATATTTTTGTAATGAGTTACAAGGATAGATTTTTTGTTGTTGTAATTTTTAAAAATAATATATTTCACATCATTTGAATTTGTAGATATCTAAAATTTAAGGATTACCTCTCATATTTCCGGTTCTCCACTTGTAATCTGTAATTTTGTAATTGTAAAACAGTAAAAACCAGAGAGAAGCATAAAATCAAACATTGGTAAGAGAGAAAGACACGGGGATTGAGTACTATAGAGTTGGGTCTACTTTTACAGTAGATGATCATCCAATGTCTTTATAATCCATCTTTATAAAGTACTAATCTTCCTCTACTTTTAAGTTTTATCTCCATTCTCTTTTTCTTTTCTTATAAATATCCAACATTATACCTATTCCTACGTTTAAACAAAGTATAATCACAACTCATACCTTTTTTCCCAGTTGTGCTTGCCTATACATACGTTATATGCATTGATTCGGAAAAATTTACATTTTTTGTTCATAATTTTATATGATTATTCCTATGTAACTTGTGTCCGGACACGCTTTATCTTTAAACATAAAATTGTGTCTGATGTAACTTTGAAATATTGCAGATTGGCCAAAGCTAATTTAAATTAAAGGACCTTTATTTTGCTTGCTTCTTCAACAAAACTTGATACAAAACAGATTGCGAATATATATTATTTTTTCGAATATGTATAACATTAATGCAAAATTACATATTTACGTATTCTTGAAGTCGAAAATGGTCTCTTCGATTATATTTCTAGGAATATATAATATTGAATATTTGTTTAAAATAATAACATAAATTAAAATAAGGCATTGTGTAGTTACTTTATGTTTGGATTGTAATATTGCTGAGCATTTGCATGCGTTACAATATAATTGGCCACGCTTGTGGTGACAAAATCAGCATAGGTAATATATAAAGGTAGTGAATGATGGTGAAGGTATGAAAAAGTTGCAAGTTATGAAGACAAGACAAGATTGAAGAATAATGACTTTGGAAGCTTGACTATGCTTTTCTTGCTTAACAAGATCGTCCGTCTAAGAACAACACCTACTTTAGATAAAAGCTTGCTAATTCTCGTTTCCCAGAACGTGGCACACTTCATGTTCTTCACAAATAAAGATGAGTATAATAATATTGTCTCGTCTGTATCTCAATCTATATATACGTCTCAGAATAATTTTATGGCTTTGTTATATGATCAAAGTTGCACCATCCTGAGATAATTCTCGAATGAACTGTTTTATCGAAAATTTGATTGGTTGGTTGGTAGTTTAATTTATGATATTAAAAATAAATAACTGTAAACAGTAATTATAAAAAATAAACTTAAGTTTTTAAGAGAGTTGGAGGTAAAAGGAGTTAACTTTTTTTAACGGGAGCCTGAGATTTCCTTCTTTATTTCCCCTCCCAATCAAATTTATCGATCGACTTGCCTCGACAATCAACACATACATCTATGCAGTGGCATAGCTAAAATTTGAGTTCATTTATGTTCTTATTTGCATGCAACTTTTGTGTGCTTTAAGAGGGTTTTTGGGCCTTGAGGAATAAAGGTCCATATGTTATAAAGCTTCAATAAAGAATTAAAATAAATTAATCTTTAACCCAGAATTACACTCGAAAATACCCGCAACAAATCATAGCATATTAAAATATATATACGTACAATTTAATGAAGAAAACACAGTAAATTCAGTAATGTGTTTTCACCGATCTCTGCTGGTTGCAGTCTTGCACAGATCAGTAAGAAAAAGAAATTGTATATAATATGTACATGTTATCTCCGTACAGTAGTCAGTATATCTATATTACATATTATCGAATTTAACTATAACAAATTAATTATAAAAAATTTTAAACACAATATATAAGATAGTGCACTAAAAATTCGATCAAATGATATAACTTAAATTTTTTTTATATATTAATTATCCCATTCAGTCATTTGTAGTCCTTACATATAATTTATAAATCTACATATATGCTGATATATGCAACTATTATGGTTTTGATGTATCGTTTTAGTACTGCATTTTGCATGCTTCTGAACTCTGAAGAAAAGAATAGGGTACGTGAGACGAAGTACACAAATGGAGGGGACAATACATTATCACTTTTACCCATATTTACAATTATTTCTTTTGGCAGTATTTTTATCCTTTTCTCATGTTTTTTTTATGTCAATTAATTATTGGGTCGAAATCTTACAAAGCTCTAATATAAGTAATTATATGTGTTTTAAATTATTTTTTTGTGATCTTAATTTTAAAATCTTATGTTTCAAATCATATATATATTATGAGTTTTGTTGTATATAAAAACTTAAATGAAATAACAATCGGAGAACATATATGTCTTGTATTAAATTCTAAAATATATTATAAGCACGGAGGATAGGTTCTCTAATTAGTAATTCATAAAACTATTGCCTCTATATTCAAACAATTATATTAGTAAAAATGATAATCAAATAATTATCAACATTAACTCATTTTATGTCATTTTCGCGGATCGAACAAAATTATGTTACTCGACAAGATTATATCATAACAGTTAAGTAATGTTTGATTCATATTGTTCTATAAATTAATAGTATCATATTATATAAATAAAAAATGAATAAATAATTGAATCTACTGAGAATAAATAAAATAAAATAAAAAAAGTAGAAAAAGCATAATATAAGCATGCCGTCACATAACGACGGAATGACATCCGACATGCGTGTGTGTATAAATATAGACGCACATATGTTCTCTTTTCTTGTCTCTATTCCTCGTTTCTCTGTGTATATGTCTTTCTTGCATGTACGTCACAAGTCACAACACATATCTAAGTTCTAACATAAACACAGTAGAATATCTCCGTTGGGTTTTTGAATCTAAAGTACTCGCCGGAAGCTAATCTATTCTACGTACGCTCAAAGATTCTTGTCTAGCCCCTACCACATTTTTATTTATTATTATTACTACTAGTATTTTTTGTAAACCGAATTTTATAGCTATATTTTCTATATAGCCCCTGCTGATTGATTTGACTTGTTGTGGTACTGGTTGATCCAAAAATTCAGCTAAAAATAATCAGAGTAAGAGTTACCATCAAGCCTATCCTAGCTATCTTTTTAATACTTCCACGGCCGTATTGAACAAGAGATTACGGTAACATTTACTACTGTCTATTCAATTTCATTATTATATACTCTGTATTTGTTGTATGTCTCTCTGCGTTCTGAGTTTTCAATATGCTTTTACAAATACACACACACATACACGCATGTCCATCTTTACTTCGTTCAGCCTCAACATGTATCAAATGCAGTTGTCCTCCTTTTATTTTTTCAGTATATTTGGTTGGAAATGATATAAAATGATCGTGTTAAGTCTGTTTGCTAACACCTCAAGATTTTAGNTCATAGCATATTAAAATATATATACGTACAATTTAATGAAGAAAACACAGTAAATTCAGTAATGTGTTTTCACCGATCTCTGCTGGTTGCAGTCTTGCACAGATCAGTAAGAAAAAGAAATTGTATATAATATGTACATGTTATCTCCGTACAGTAGTCAGTATATCTATATTACATATTATCGAATTTAACTATAAAAAATTTTAAACACAATATATAAGATAGTGCACTAAAAATTCGATCAAATGATATAACTTAAAAAAATTTATATATTAATTATCCCATTCAGTCATTTGTAGTCCTTACATATAATTTAAAAATCTACATATATGCTGATATATGCAACTATTATGGTTTTGATGTATCGTTTTAGTACTGCATTTTGCATGCTTCTGAACTCTGAAGAAAAGAATAGGGTACGTGAGACGAAGTACACAAATGGAGGGGACAATACATTATCACTTTTACCCATATTTACAATTATTTCTTTTGGCAGTATTTTTATCCTTTTCTCATGTTTTTTTTATGTCAATTAATTATTGGGTCGAAATCTTACAAAGCTCTAATATAAGTAATTATATGTGTTTTAAATTATTTTTTTGTGATCTTAATTTTAAAATCTTATGTTTCAAATCATATATATATTATGAGTTTTGTTGTATATAAAAACTTAAATGAAATAACAATCGGAGAACATATATGTCTTGTATTAAATTCTAAAATATATTATAAGCACGGAGGATAGGTTCTCTAATTAGTAATTCATAAAACTATTGCCTCTATATTCAAACAATTATATTAGTAAAAATGATAATCAAATAATTATCAACATTAACTCATTTTATGTCATTTTCGCGGATCGAACAAAATTATGTTACTCGACAAGATTATATCATAACAGTTAAGTAATGTTTGATTCATATTGTTCTATAAATTAATAGTATCATATTATATAAATAAAAAATGAATAAATAATTGAATCTACTGAGAATAAATAAAATAAAATAAAAAAAGTAGAAAAAGCATAATATAAGCATGCCGTCACATAACGACGGAATGACATCCGACATGCGTGTGTGTATAAATATAGACGCACATATGTTCTCTTTTCTTGTCTCTATTCCTCGTTTCTCTGTGTATATGTCTTTCTTGCATGTACGTCACAAGTCACAACACATATCTAAGTTCTAACATAAACACAGTAGAATATCTCCGTTGGGTTTTTGAATCTAAAGTACTCGCCGGAAGCTAATCTATTCTACGTACGCTCAAAGATTCTTGTCTAGCCCCTACCACATTTTTATTTATTATTATTACTACTAGTATTTTTTGTAAACCGAATTTTATAGCTATATTTTCTATATAGCCCCTGCTGATTGATTTGACTTGTTGTGGTACTGGTTGATCCAAAAATTTAGCTAAAAATAATCAGAGTAAGAGTTACCATCAAGCCTATCCTAGCTATCTTTTTAATACTTCCACGGCCGTATTGAACAAGAGATTACGGTAACATTTACTACTGTCTATTCAATTTCATTATTATATACTCTGTATTTGTTGTATGTCTCTCTGCGTTCTGAGTTTTCAATATGCTTTTACAAATATACACACACATACACGCATGTCCATCTTTACTTCGTTCAGCCTCAACATGTATCAAATGCAGTTGTCCTCCTTTTATTTTTTCAGTATATTTGGTTGGAAATGATATAAAATGATCGTGGGTAAGTCTGTTTCCTAACACCTCAAGATTTTAAAAGAATCGGAAACGGGTTCCAGTTGCGGTAGACGGTGCGTATAATGTTTGTGTTTAAACACAGTGAAGCTTGAGAAGAGGAACAACAGAAGAAGAAACTGAGAGAATAACAAGATAATAATCGCTTGGTTGTTTTGTTAGGTGAGTCATTTTCATTCACTAATTATTAGACTAATGATCATCTGTTCTGTTGCTGTGCTCTTTTGTCTCCCTCTGTTACACTCCTCATCACCATTTATTTGTATATCATTAATATTTATGTTTATCATAAAATCTTGGATTTGTATTGACAACTTGACTACCATACTGAATTTCTTACATCTCTCTCACAAAAACACACACTAAAAAAATCATTCTTTTTTCTTTTGATTTGTTTAGGATTCTTTAAAAATAAATAATAAGTTTTTTTAAAAAAAGTACATATTTTTACATTTTTTTTAAAATATTAACATTTAGTTTAAAATTTTAAGATCAAATCTTATTTTCAAAATAAAAAGTAAGTTACTTATTTTGAAAAAAAGTATGTACTTTTTCTGAAAATAAATAACTTATTTCCGGAAAAATGGAAAGCGAAACACCCCTTTGTGTCTTTATTCTTTTCTTTCTGTTCGGTCCAGACTTGTACATTAAAGCATATTAGCCCATTCACTTTTCGTAAACTAAGAATCATATTTGCAATTCAAGTAAGGTTACTATTATTATATATGTATTTTTAGTGCATGACATGTTTATGTATTTTACTTTAAATGTTGATATTTAAGTATAATTTAAGATGGCTGGCTTGTAACTTGTAAGTAATATAATCTCATTTGATGTGAAGCAATCAAGCCATGCTTTCTATATCTTCACTTACCAAACAAAGTAGATTCTTTCATTTGAATTGTTTCTCGAATTAGGTTGTTTTTACCACCGTTACATATGTTTCCATAATGACATTATTTTCAAATTTAAATTCATAACCATTTGATATAGCAGAGCAGAGAAGGATTGTATATATGAATAATGATTAAAATGTGGGTGTGAAAAAACAGGGGAAAGATGCTGACATGTATAACGTGTTCAAAGCAATCAACACAGGATAGAGGAGAAGAAGAAGAAGGTGCTCCTCCGCGTGGGACACCTAGTACTAAAGAAGCCGTCAAAAGCCTGACTGCGCAGGTTCTATTTTTCACTTCTACCATCATCCTCTTTATTCTCTATTTATTCATTTTTCTTATGATATCATAGTCGTCGATAGCCTAGACTCTAGTCTCCGCTGATAATATCATTATTGAGGAATAGCTAAAACTTCAGAAAATATCAGCAGAGTCTAGGCTATCGACGACGAATATTAATAATGATATTCCTCAATAACTTTAGTAAGTAATTTTTATTTTTAAATCTCGAATTCTTGAATTCTGATTCCGGTACTTTGGATGTATGTGAGTATAAATAAACACAGTAACAGATATAAAACAAAGGGAACCCCAGTGTCCCCAAGCTAAGAATGAGTGGGGTTCACCTAGGTGTATATGTATAGATGTTAGACATAGGTAGTATCTAGGTATGATACTTGTGTAGTGTATAGAATAGAATGGCAATGCGTAGTAATGACTTTTGCTTGTTTCAGAGAAAAAGTTGTATAGCTCGTGCACACTTCAATTCTTTTGAGCCTTTATTCTTCCTAACAACCTTTGGCTTCATTCATCTACCTATCTATATTTAGCCCCCTGTTTCTTCCCCATATTTTGCTTTGTATTTTGTCATAAGTTTAATTTTCTATACTAGAATGATTAGTTTTAAAATATAACTTACTCGTGTTCTGTTCGATTATTATTAAGGGGGTGTATTCGATCTGCGTTAACAAACAAGGGTATTCAATTTGAATTTTAAAAAATTCGTTAATATATCGGAATATTCATTTTGTCAAATACGTACACATGCTATCCTCACTATATAATGCACTCGTGTGTCTCATTGTATATGTTTTTATAGGCTTAAGTAGTTAAGTGGCCTGTCCGATTAACTATGTTCATTGAGAAAACAAACATTATTATGCACTCATATAGGTTGACCTGCCATAGAGAATTCTGCTGTCATAAATTATACAGTAACTGTTTCATACAGTATTTGTCATATAAATTTGACTATTAGTAACATTTTCTTATATGATGAAGACTTGTCATGTCTGATAACCTGATACAAGATCTAACACAACATGTAGAAAGATGAAACACAGGGGGGACAGGTGAAAACCAAGTCCACACAGAAGCTATCCCTTTTTTCAAGGAATATGAATTTTCACTAATGATAACAATCCAGTTATAATGAATACAATATGTATGTTCGAGAGAGTCCGGGCTATTACATTTTCACATTCTGTATAACAAATTAACGATATAATACTTGTGTCGCACCATCAAACTATACTCTAGATGATAAAATTTAGTTATGTCAGGCCTTGTGCACAATGTGAGTGAATGGCAACTGGTAAATCTAGAGTTCTACAAGTTGGACCAAATAAAATTTCTCTCAAGTTCTTTACTAAGATTAGATGCCAAGCATGAATTCTGTTGGTCAAAAGAAACTTTCTACTGCATGCAATTCCATGAGGGACTAGTGATAATATATTCCTCAAAACAGTAAGCCCAACTAGAGATCTGAAGAAAAGACGAGACCCCATGTTTGGAAAAGACACATCCTCACTGCCCTTGAGGTGACCCACCAGTGATTCAAAAATTGCATATAGGAAAATGCAGAATGCTATTGCATGTTTATTCAGAGAAGTAAATTTGTGTCAGATGTACTTGTGAAAACAATCTATATATGTTTTTATATATATATGAATTGGTGTGACTAAGTGAACCAGTAAGTCCAGCCTTGGTCCTTGTGCTGCTGTGCTTTGTACTAGTTGTTGCAGTAGTGTACTTAAAGCACACCATGGCTGTGGCTGTTTCTTCAAAATGGATTGCAGGAGTATTTTCTTGGTTTACTCAAACAAAGAACTTCTTTGTTTGTTGTCTTTATATATTTTTTATTTTTTCCTTGGGTGAGAAGAACAAGAGATTTAATAAAGGAAAAAGAAAAAGTGAATGTAGTGTAGCAGGTTTCCTGATATACTTAAATGAGCAATTTCTTTCTTGCCTTCTATGGATTAAAGACACTGGATTTTAGCTGATTGCCAGACTGGACTAACAGTGAACAAGGGTGTTCAATTGCATTAGACTAATGTAACATGATCAAAGGATTGGCGGAGGGCCTCTTCTACAGTACCAGTCTGGAAAACTAGCACATAAAAGATTTGGCAACTATGAACTAACTAAATTTGAACTTTATAACAATATACCTGCCATATAATTTGATTGAATCATGACTCAAATATTTCTTTCTTTGTCTGACATTTTACAAGGAAATATAATGCACTAATTCCACCTTAGAAATGAGTACATAGGACCTAACCATATCATGTGAGGTTGCGTTTTACTATGCAAACTAATGCTCCTACCTTGCTGCAACCATAACTTAGTTCTGCATTTAGGATTTCTACACTATGTAAACAGATGTATTATAACGCTGAGCTCTTGAATTAAAGACAATTTTTATATCATAAGTGATCCACCAACTGCATTATGTTTTAAGAAGAAAAATGGATATCTTAATTTTTTTTTAATCAGTATTGCTACATGTTGATATTGGGTTTGCAGGATCACACACTTCAGACATGTCATTTTCTCGAATTTTAATTTTAATCTAATTTAGTTGTAAAAAAGGGCAGACAGCATGCTCTAATGGTAGGAAAATCACGTTATAATCTGAAACATTTATAAATACGCCTTGTGTATGTTTCTCAGTTAAGTTGGAATTGGTAAGGATAAATCAATATTTGTTTAAAAAAAATTGGATACATCTGGAATTTGAATTTCCTTTTGATCATCTGCAGATCAAAGATATAGCATTGAAATTTTCGGGTGCTTATAAGCAATGCAAGCCTTGCACGGGCTCCCCCACCTACAAGAAAGGACAAAGAGGCTACCCTGTATTTGATACCAGTTCAGAAGGAGTACCATACCCTAGCGTGCAACCAGAAAGCTCAAGCTCTACTCCTGCTTGGGATTTTACAAGAACTGTAAACCATCAAGCCAGTAGAGCTGACTCGAGGTTTGTTAGGCCTGGAGGATCAGCATCTGTATCTACTCAGTCTGCTGAAGAACCTGTGAAGAATGAAGATGAACCTGGAGAATGGATGGCACAGGTGGAGCCTGGTGTCCAAATTACATTTGTGTCTCTTCCTAATGGTGGGAACGATCTTAAACGAATTCGCTTTAGGTAATTGTTACTCCTTATTAAGTTTATTGAACTACGTTTTATCTGTATCTTAGTATTTTAAAAGATTTTGTTGTAGCTAACTTACTACTACTCGCGTAATAAACCTTTACCACTTACTGTGAATGGTTAAATGATTCTAGTGTTGTACCTTTTCTGACTTTCACTATCAAGGTTAATAACATTAGTAACTAGTAAGGCAGAATGAGTTGATAAAAGTATTTATATTTATCAACAGAGTGCTTGGTCCCCTTTTAAAGACCCGACAAGGCCTATCTTAGACCGATCTCAGTCCTTGACTTCATCAATAGTTAAGTTGCACCTACAAAATCTTAATCATGTTCCAAATAATGAGTATTTATATGGAAAGCAACTACTGCATCGCTCCTACCTTCATACATACACAATTAATGTGCCAGGAAGCTTATTTGACTGATGGGCCTACTTCAAAATATTTGCCACTTGATTTTCAGATTTCTTTACATGTAAAATGTAAAGCAATAGGACATCAGAAAGACAGAAACATATGTTGATGAATGTTGTTGAATTCAATATGTTTATCTTTAGGATAACATTATTGATTTTTGCAATTTGAAGCCGGGAGATGTTTAACAAGTGGCAAGCTCAAAGATGGTGGGGTGAAAATTATGATCGAATTATGGAGCTCTACAATGTTCAGAGATTTAATCGGCAAGCACTTAGCACTCCTCCAAGGTCTGAGGATGCGGTAAATTCTCTTACAACTTTGTTGACTTGCTTTTAATCAAGGGTATTTACTGGTGTTGCTAGGAAACAGTTATTTGTCTTCTAAGCTGGGAATTTTCAATAAATAAAATTATGTGATTCATAAATGTTCAAAAAGAGATCCATCAGGCAAAAAAATTCACTTGATATATGTATTAAAATTTACCAATTCATGTCTTCTGATCCATCATACAACTTGAAATCTTGTCACCTTGACATGCTGTATTCTCAGTTTCTCACAAGAACCTCCCCGGGATATATGCGTGTGTGTATGTCATGTCACAGAGTCAGTGTCAAAGTTTGGAAATTGTGTTCTATTATGTATATCTCTTTTAACCTGTTAATTGAAGTTTTAACTATATGTGACACTTAAGTATCACTTTTGCACCCATATTTCATATTTCTTGGGGGATAAAGAGTGTGAGTGTGTTTACGTACTTGTCCAACATTATTCCTTACCATGTCTAAAATCTTAAGCTGAAACATGACTAGGTTATCTTATGACATGCGTATAAATTTGAATATTATAATGGGAATGTAACAGGATATACAAGTTGGTTAATTTTGCATTGTTCAAACAAAAACAAAAAATTAATCTGATGAATACAGTTGAAAAATGTGTCAACAGGACTCTAAATATATACGTTTAAAATGGTACTTTTTTTGGTTTGATGGTAATTTAAAATATTTTGCTGCAGAGAGATTCTTCTTACTCCAAGATAGGATCAGTCAAGGAAAGCCCTATGACTCCATCATTAAACAAAGACTGGACTCCGAGAGACCATTATAAAGCTTCTGGTAGTAGAGGTTATTTCCCCGCAGACTCTCCAGATCAAGGTGGCAACCAGCAATACAATGTTTCTAATGTTTATGCTACTGGTGGCCAAAAAGGCGAGGCATTATCTGTGGAAGCATCAAGGACAACCACCTCCTCTAGAGATGAGGCATCAGTTTCTGTTAGCAATGCTAGTGATGTAGAATCAGAGTGGGTAGAACAAGATGAGACCGGCATATACATAACTATCAGACAACTAGCAGATGGCACTAGAGAGCTTCGGCGTGTCAGATTCAGGTAAAGAAATTCTACTGATTTTGTGATCAACAGCAAAAACTACCTTCTTTCTCCAACAATGGAGAGTAGTTGATTTACTAGCTAGAATTTGAGAACTTAATGCATGCAACCCTAATTTAGAATTAGAAGTTCAATATTTCAGCGTTTTGTCGTCGAAAGTAATTGTTAATTATATGTTTTTGTGCACAGCCGTGAGAAGTTCGGAGAGGTTGATGCAAAGCTTTGGTGGGAACAAAACCGGGAGAGAATACAAACTCAATATCTCTAGAATAATATTGTTGGTCCATGGAAGTGAAGTCATTATTCCAGCTTTGCAATTTGCATGCAATGGCAACTTGCCTATCTTAAACAATAGGATGTGTTGGTTATTCCAAATCTAGGTGTTGGAATTTTGGATCAAATGTTGCAATAACATCTATTTTAACTTGTGCAATTATTTTAGTTGATGTTGAGTTTTTGTTTGTAAGTTTTGCAAGCAAAAGCAAAGCAGCACTTAACCGTGGCACAACAAATCCCATAATAGTCTGTTGCAGCGACCCTACTTAATCTATATCACCCCAGGAAAATCTCGAATTGGATCCCAAATTAACGGGTACAAGAAATAGTCGATCTGCCGCTAGTGAGCGACAACGATACTGCTGCGATAGGAGTCATAAAATATGTAAATGATGCAAATATTTGACTTCAAAATTTGTTTAAATTAGGGCGATGCTGTTGGCTCTCTTCTACTAGATGTGAATTTAACAACGATGCGAATTCAAAAAATCTTACGAGTTCATTAAGACAATTTAACAACGATGTGCTTTCAAGAAAAACATGATGTGAATTTTATTATGAGAAAAATATTCCTGAGATCATCTCAGGGAACATATGTGTTATAAGGAGTTTGTATGTAAATACTAATGTCAATTTTGTTATTTTAAAGTTTACCTCCCTTGTGCATTTGTATGTAAATTTCTTTTAATCTCGTGTAGTTACCTAAGGTCACCTTCAAGAATATGAAGCCTTTTTATTATTTAATATTGTAATTTCAGTTTTGTATATATGACAGACTTTAAATATATCCTGTCGTTATATGCAAGTTATTAAGAAAATGATTTTTAATGAAAATACATAAATTGATTTTCTATACAAATTGCGGACCAAATTGACCAATGGAGTAATCTTTGATGAAAATGGCACGTCGAATGACGAGATGCAATCAAAAAAATTGTAATGACTACTTTGATGTTTTTACATACTTCATGCAATAACTATCACCTAAAAAACCCGATTAAGTATCAAAGTAGTCACTGAAATTAATGTTATGTATCAAAATCTTCATTCTAGCTACATAAATATCATTTGCACCACTTAAATAACCGNCAATGGAGTAATCTTTGATGAAAATGGCACGTCGAATGACGAGATGCAATCAAAAAAATTGTAACGACTACTTTGATGTTTTTACATACTTCATGCAATAACTATCACCTAAAAAACCGATTAAGTATCAAAGTAGTCACTGAAATTAATGTTATGTATCAAAATCTTCATTCTAGCTACATAAATATCATTTACACCACTTAAATAACCATAATGACAAACAGTTAAAGTTGACCAGATTCACTCTCTCACGCACTCCAATTACGGTGCATATCTTGATAATCACAAAAGTGAGTGCTACATATTTAATTACGTATTTATATTCTAATGGCCTTATAATTTTCATTGTAATACTCTTTTTCTAAAAATACTGTATATATCTTAAAATTTTAATTAAATCATATTCTTCTTTTATACAGTTATAAAAATTAGTTATTTTTATTTTCTTTTTCACAATGCACATAAATATATAACACATATATATACATATAATATCATCATCATAACATACCCGTTATATCTCGCGTAGAACAGGATCGGGTAGAGTAAGATGTAGGCATACCATGCCCTTACCGGTTAACGATTACGATAGGGAGACTGTTTCCGTGAAGACCCCGACTTAGTGCATTACAATTTAGTGAGTGATATAGATATACAAACAAAAACTTTACATCAAATACATAAATAAAATAATATGATAAAATTTTGAAACAAACATACATTTGATCACATAATTAATTTGTAAAGTGATTAAAATGATACCTCAGCCCATGGTTTTCTACACATGGAACTTACCCGTAAGAAGAATCTCAGGCCATGATATTATTTTATGATAATTATGATAAATATATTTTTTATAAAATTTTGTTTTTAAACATAAATAAAACAATAACNAACATACATTTGATCACATAATTAATTTGTAAAGTGATTAAAATGATACCTCAGCCCATGGTTTTCTACACATGGAACTTACCCGTGAGAAGAATCTCAGGCCATGATATTATTAGGGTTCATAGCAAGTTGATTGTAGAGAAAAACTCATATACTTGCAATGACAGATTATCATGTTGGCCCTCCTTGGATCACATGCTTTGCAACAAAATCACAGTGGATCACATTGGTCTTGTGGCAATACTTTCATACAATCGTAACCGTTCGTCGGGTATCTTCCTGATAACTGTATTGGTTGTTGTAGAATTACCCTCTACGCGTCTACAAGTTTGCAATGATCCAGAATCACACCCCTGTTTTCCCTCTATGATTGTCTTCACATCAGGAATACTGTATTGGTTTGAAATAGCGTTCTATGGCGTCCCAGTGCGTACATTGTAAATTTGAATGTAATATATATATATATATATATATATATATATATATATATATATATATATATATATATATATATTAAAAAAGTATTATATATATAATATATATTAAAAAAATATAAGTTTTTTTTGAAGGAAAAAAAGTATAAGTTATTCTCTCTATATTATATTGAGTATGAAAGTTTTTAAGAAGAAATTACAACATATACCATAATGTGAAACAAATATTGTTATTAATTAAAAACCAAAATATGATTGATATTTTTGCATTATATATTATTTTATGATAATTATGATAAATATATTTTTTATAAAATTTTGTTTTTAAACATAAATAAAACAATAATTAATACAAACGTTTCATTCTTTATAATAAATAAAATTAAAACAACATTAAACTATATTTTTTAATAAACAATCATATAATTTGAGTGCTTCGATGTAAAAAGAGGGTTTTGACTCTTTTTTTCTATTTATATTATCTGCACATGTGCCACATCCATATACAGCTAGATCCACGTGTGTGCACGTTTAATTCCACGACTTTACCGTAACTTTTTCTGTTTGGTCAACTGGTCAACTTTAACGGTCTATCATTATCCGTTACTTAAGTGTTGCAAATAATATCCCCTTAGAGTGAAGATTTTGATATATGACCTCCACTTCATTAACCATTTTTATACTTAACCCCCTAAAGAACCACAGATGAAATATGAACTTTTCCCCTTAGTATGTAACATGAGGAGTATAACAAGGACATGTTTATTTCATATATATATGCTATAATCTTTCAAATATTATATGGTCGGAACAGAGCTTGTTCAGGTGAAACCCTCTAGGAAGGAACCGGTCGCCAGACCATCGAATTAGAAAAACACATTATCTCCGATAACACAGTTGAGTAGCACAAGCACAAACGTAGCATTTATAATTACAGTGAACAAGATGCAAATCTAGCATTTTGACTAAAACTTGACTTCATCTACTCCATATTATTCATCCAGCAACTTTTTTGGGGTACGTTCTACCGGGCTGGATCTCTTGAGATCGTCCAAGAAACAGGTCAAACTGACCATTCAATCCTCCAGCCCTCATAGGAGGAGACATGGTTCGCCTTGCAGGCTGTTTGCCTGGACCAGCTGTCATATACGCCAACTTCTCAGCAGTAGCAGAAAGTCCATGTGCTTTACCTGTGTGAATTGTTGCTGTTAACAAGTGAAGAATGTAATCTTGTTAGATATGGAACTGAAAACACATATAATATATGCAAGTCCAATGCAATGCTATACTTGGTTGCATTGTTATAATTTGGAACCAAATGCAAAAATTTACTACAAATCAATTGCATACTTGAATGCAAATGTGCATAAATGCATAGCTGGTTCCAAATTTGCAACCAAGGATGGAAAGTACCATCCTTGCCACATCATCAATCAACTAAAATATGCAAGTAGGTGTACTTTAAATAAAGTTAAAAAGTCCTATTATCCTATTGGTGCCACATTTTGCATTTAGCATTGGACTTGTTATACTACCTCCATTCCTCATTATATGTCCATTCGACTTCTTGCACGTATCTTTTGATGAATTAAAAACATAGCTATATATAATATTTTTTGTAATTCTTTTTTTTTTTGAGATAGGTTTAAACTTTATACACTAAATAAATGTATTTAATGGTACATCATTACCATCATAACCTTGCATTAGATCATTTATTTCAAGATATTGACTGTAGATGGTAAAATATTTTCACTTTAAAAGAAGAAGACAAAAAAGCTGTGTAGTTTCAAGAAATTCAATAGCACAAAAATGTTTTGCAAGAACAAAACTCACTTGCACTATTCCTGGCAGATGGTCTCTGTCTTGGTTGCTTCACAGAAAGGTTTTTCAAGGTCTTTATATTCTTAGTTGCTTCCTGCAAAAAGGAAGGAAAAAGAGTGCTTAACATAGGTTAGGTAGACGAATAAAACACCAATATAGAATTACAAAATGAACAATTAAAAGAATAAAGAAAACAACCCAACCCAGCAGTACCTGTGGACTAATTTCCAACTTCCGCTGCACACCTGTAATTATTGGTTGGATCAGATGCATTTTCAGATGTCAAAACTGTATTAGATAATTTTTTTAACTAGATGCATACATGAACAATGCCAAAATTGTATTAGATAAATTTCTTAAGCGAGATGCATGCTTCAACAAAACCAGGAACAGTAAAATGAGGGGGAAATTCCTAGTAAAAAATGAAAGAAAAGACAAATTTGGGGCAGTAACAAGTATATACTAACAGTATTATGCAGACAATATGAGTTGCAAGAATAAATATCACCTGTGTTTGAATTTGAGTGTGCGTTGACCGAAGAAAGAGCACCAGGAGGCTTCAAAGTTGTCAGGGTGCCACTAGAATACCTCTTCACACTTTTCTGCTCCAAAGATCCTCTATTTCCAGCTGCAACATTATCACAAAGATATCAGGGCAAGAAAAGAGGGAGAGGGAGGGAGGGAGGGAGAGACTAACCAGGAGGAGTTCTTACAGCGGCAGCTTTTGGACGAAGGGATGGAGGAACATAATAGCAATTCTGGCAAAGTAAAGAAAATAAAATTGTTGCTAACAGTAACCTGAATAATATTGCAAATATTCAAATACAGATGAAAATCCTACATTTTCCGGTAGTGCAAGCAAATACTGATTTTACCTGGAAGAAAGGATGCTGAAGAACCTCCGAGGCTGTTGGCCTATTGCAAGGATCCCACGAACAAAGCAACTAATATTATTAGACATATACAAAGAAAAAAAGGATAGAGAAAATAAGTAGCAGTAAATATTGACCTCTCCAAGGTGGAAAAAGGGAGGTAAACTAATAAAATAGGAAACCAAACTGTCACATTAAAGTTAAAGTAAAAATTAAAAACAGAGGTCTAAAATTTATAGCCAATGAGACTTACTGTAATGAGGTTAATTGCATCTTTGCTTACAGATGGTATCAATGTGGAAAGAGGAACGCCTCCAAGCTGCCATATCAAATTAAACCAGTTAAAATAGTTAGGAACTTTATACAACTTATAACAACTAATGCGAACATTAGAATTGAACTAGATATAGGAACCAAGGGAGTTCACCTGCGGAAACTGATAATTGATTGCATTTGCTAGTTTAAGCCCTTCAGCCCATTTAATCTCTGTAGGGCTGCCTATTACACTGCATATTTTGTAGATTTCATCTGCTTCACTGCAGAAGAGAAAAAAACATCAATATTTACCAATTACATATACAAAAACAACAAAGTATGGTTTAGCAATCAATAGTATCTTATTATAATATGATTAGCAGGAAACATAATCAAACGAACAAACTTTATCAGAAATAAATTCTCTACAGATTACAAAGTGACTCTAATTAAAATTTCATTACTGATCAGCTTAAGATACAAAGCAATGTACGAGTTATGAGAAAGTGACTAAAGGAGATAAAGTAATACCTTGAACCTGGAAAAATCGGGCGCAGAGTTAAAAGTGCAGCCATGATTGCACCCATCGCCCACATAACTAGACATTGCAAGGTAAATATATTACAAGCTTTATAATGTGCAGTCTAATAATCAAACATATTATGTGTGCTTATTTTTCTTTGACAATATTATACTCACCAACTGCAGAGCCATATGCTGGAGACTGAAGCAGAACTTCAGGTGCCCTATACCTGACAAAAACCTATGTCTTAGCTACCAGAAAAAATAGAGCTACAATACAAACACATTAAGAAAATTTACAGAAATATTAC
>QRFB01001814.1:0-18797 GCA_008931105.1 Oenanthe javanica | reverse complement strand
CATGTCTAATGATGTTTACTCCTGATTATATACTTTTTAATTGGAAAATAGAGGAATAAAATGTTATAAAGGGGTTGTCATATTCTCACATTCAATATTAGTATAGTTGATGTTGTAATATGAAATATAATTGAAAAAACTATGTTCTAGGGAAATTTAATACTTAAATTATATATATATATATATATATATATTATATAATAAATTTATTTATTTTAATGATCGGTTCGGTTCGGTTTTTTTCGGTTCGGTTTTGACCTATAACCGGAACCGGAACCGAAAGTCTCGGTTTTTAAAAATCAAAAACCGCAACCGCCGGTTTGGTTTCGGTTTCGGTTTTTTCGGTTCGGTTTTCGCCGGTTTCGGTTCGGTTTCGGTTTCAATTCGGTTTTTTGCTCATCCCTAAATTAGTTGATGATTTTGTAACCACACGGTTCACAATTATTTTTCATATGTCTAGGTGACATGACTTGGTTTGTTGATTATAACACTATTAAATAAGCAAAATTCGGCTTTATTTTGAAACTCTAATATTATTAGATTTTCTTGATTGTGTCGTTCTTTAAATTTACATTTAATTTGGATGCGGAGATGTTTTGTCATTTAATGGTACATTAGATATGTGTAGAAGAATAAAGGTGGATAAAAGATTCGGTCATGGTATATTTTCTGTTGTTTCCTTTTCGTTTTTTAACTCTTGTGATGCTTAATATCTCCAATTGTCCATGCATAAATTATGATTTATGAATATATGTAGCTAGGTGTCAGTTTTGTAGTTTCATAAATAAATTGGTCAATTATGTGGTGAAGGGTCACTTGATGCTGAAGATACTAAGCTTCATCATGAACATGAAAAGGATAGTTCAATAGTTAGGTCTTGAGATAAAAACATCTCCTTTTTAAATTTTTAAATTTATTTATTGTACGTATGACTGTATGAGAATATATGTAAATCCTCCACTCTCGCAAAATATATTATGACGATTATATAACATAGAAGTGAATATTTACGCATTTAATTTGCTTCAATTTTTAGGCTTAAGTTGTGTATTTCAACTAAGTGTACAAATGGTCGAGGATTAAGGCATGCTAACTTTTCCAAAAAAAAAATCGATCACCCTAGACTCAAAATAATGTATGATATATGATAATAATATACATTATGTTGAATAAATCATAATTACTGTCATGGATTAGACAACATTAGAAAGGAGTGGAACACATTTACCAATTAACAATGGCATGCAGTATAAGTTTTTATCTAGGTATATAGGGTTTGATCGAATTCTTTTGACTTGTTTTTAATTGGACTATCAATACTTTTTTTTTAAAAAATACTTAGAGTTGGAAAAGTTATTATTTCTTTTACCAAATGTAGGGTCAAAAAGCATTCCAATTGTGTGTAAAACATGAACTTTAGCTTTGGAGTTTCTGTAGCAAACATCATGATGATTAAGACACTAATACTGTATTAGTATCGTTGTTAGTGCATGCAGCATAATATTTTATGCAAATTAGTCAAGGTTAACCTCATTCACTCATTGTTTTGTAGACTTGCATACAATAACATGGTCAAGTGTACTTAGGATGCTTACCAAAAAAATTGTCACTCACAGCATCTCTAAATGTATAACAATAATTTAGTGTATTCTATATCAATTTAATATAAAAATTATATTATATTCAAAATCTACTGTAACATATTTACACCAAACATAACATTAAAACAAATATTTCTTATATTTTAAATGTTATGTATTTCATTGTTAAAAGTATTAAAATAAAAAATTTATTGGGGCAGATTCATTTTTTTAATAAGTATAAAGTTAATATTTGAATTTTAAAAACTCTTTTATATTATACTAAATTTGATATCATTTTTGATGTCGTATTAAAATAGTCCAAATTTTAGAATTGAATGATTAGAGATGTTTTTTCCATTATAGAATTGGGTCAGAAATGTTATTAGAATTCATATCATACTATATACAAAAGATTATGCTTATATGATGAATCCATACAATTTATTCTACATCATAATTATAATATATATAGATACGCCTAGGACACCATCACGATCGGGGTAAAAAAAATTTCTCTACGTATTATATATATATATATATTATTTTTTTGAAATATAAAAAAATAGGCACAATTTCAAAATTTCGTGCGGTCACCCAAATCACAAGGTCCGACTGTATAGATCCACTGCCACTTAATAATAGCACATTCTGCAGTAAAGGTTAAAATTTTCTTCTGATAATTATAGTAATTAAAGTGGAGTAGTTTCTTGTGGGAGGTGTTTCACTTTTAGAGGCGCAGTTGAAACATAAAAAAGTAAAATATTCTTGCGGGCTGACAAAATGTTGATAGTAATTAGGAGTTTGAGCAAAATTGAGAATTCAAATGCTATAACATATATTAATAAAATTATATACGTGAGCATTTAAATTTCGATCGTTAATTTATAAATTTTTTGTTAAATTTAAACAATTTAAACTGAAATATTGGTTTTTACCGGGGAAGAACTTTTTAAAATGTGCAGGAATGTGAACAAAATTTAAAAAGAGTAAATTTAGCCATGCAGAAGATTGATTGATAACAAAAGAGAAATTTGTGCAGTTAACTTGAGGTACATATATAAACTCTGTTGGAAAGATGAGGGAAAAAAACAAACTGGTAGCCTAACAAATATGCCTCCAAGTACTTCTAGCTAGCTAGTTATTGATAATAACTTAATAAAGCCTCCTGACTTTGAACCTCACTATTATCATTAACCAAAATCTAATGAAAGCTCAAATCTCCAACTCTGATTGATAGCTGTAGCACTGAAACTGTGATGAAGCACTGCAGTTGAAAAATGCTCCATTGCTTTCATCTCCTCTACCAAATCCTTCTGCCTATAAATGTATCAAAAACATTAATCTTGTACATTATGCATAATAAGAATTATATAGTAAGACCATTTATATGATAAACCATTAAACTGTTGCCACCACGTCCATAATCATAGAAGTGTCGACTAGGGATATAATTATGATTTTTACATATTAGTCGAGTATAAAAGATTAGTAATAGTACCCATGAGTAATCGTCTGCATTTTCATAACGATTGAAAGTTGTAATTTTTGGAATACCTGTAGCTTCAACATTGCGCGCAAACCTGCCACGCATCCTTGGCCTATTGTCTGCCAATGTCTTCCGGCATTGATACTATAAAAAAACACAAGCAGAATAACACATGCATTCAGATATCTGAATGCTTAATATTGAATAATGTACATGACATAAGGAAATGGGAATAATAATATTGGTGCTTGTATATTAGAAGTTAATCAATGAAGTACCTTGATAGTCTTGTTAAAATTTCGTTGGGCACGCTTTGCTCTGTACCTATCAATCCTCTCTTTCCTCTCTTCTGCACTGTACTTTACAATTTTTGTATATGCTTCTTCTATGTAAGACTTCTCTGTTCCCAGTGGGCTACATGACAACCTATCCCTTGTTTTGATACTCTGAGTGTTGGACCACAAATAATTCAGCAAGTATAGCTTCAGAAAATGAAACACAACACTTTTCTGTCCCATAAAGCTAACTCTTTATTGTTTTCTTCAGATTTAGATTTCGAAATTTTAAATATTTAGGCATTAGTTTTGGTTTTTAAGGCGTTGAAACCACCCCTCACTCGAAAAGTCATTTTTTATACTAATAAAATTTCCGGGAATCAAACGAGGATTAACTATATTACCAAAATTTTAGAATTTTAGAAGAAGGGAGTCTGGGGAAGGGCTAGGGAGGCTGAAACCCTTACTCGCCTTTAAAAGTTGGTGTAGAAAATGTATCTAAGCCCCAAGCCCCGGTTGATCTTAAAAAAATAATGAATGAAATATTCTAAATCCTCAGCAACAGGCACGTTAAAATAATTTAGGTTGAGCCACTGGTGTTAATAGTAATATTTAATAAGATACCGTACTCGTTTATTATAAACCAGTAAATATACATGCAGCAGCATGGTTAATATTAAACTTAGGAAAAAAGAACTGACCTGTAAATCACCAGTGCTACAAACTCTTCTGATTTTCACAGAGGAGCTGGAATCTCGGGTATTAAAACTAGAGGATCCCATGAACTGAGGTTGACACAAGAACCTATGCTTCCCTTCAAACCTATTACTACTAAAACTCCTCTGCATCATCTTCACTGTATTTTCACCCTCACCGAGACTAGTACCAAAAGAACTGCTATAGTCACAAGAAAAGCTAAAAGGGTTGTGAAAATCCTCTGTTTTTACCTTGGAAATACAGAGATTCTGCATTTGATGATTTGGTGGTGATGAAGTTGATGAAAATAGTGTAGCTGCAATTTCATCAATTTCATTTTCATTATCCGGTAATGTTTGGAGTATTTCATTGATGGACACAGAGTCAATATATGGAGAAAATGGATCAGAAGAGGAGAAAGAAGCATCATATACAAAGAGATCAGAAGACATTGAGAACACTAAGTGAAAATTTCTCAAAGTCTAGTAGTTTTGCTGAAATGCTGTGGGTATATATATTAGTACATTATATGTAATAGTTAATGGGGTTTAAATTTAAAAAAAAAAAGAGAGGGAGAGAATAATATGTTAAAAGAAGACACTTGGCAGTGAAGTTTGTTAAGTGTATGCACACTTGATAGAGGGAGTTGATAGTTGACACCAATGCACAAGCTCTGTTCTCTCATACTGTCACTTCTTCTTATGGGTGAAAAATGAGGGGACAGAACTGACATTAATGTATTAAGGTTGAAATCATTTTATTTTTAATGTATTCGGATAAAATTAGTATTATTTTGTTTGAATATAACATATAAGTTTATCTCCGGTATTAAAATTCATATTTAAGTCGAGTATAAAACTGGTAGTGAATATTTTGTAATCCATCGCATCGAATATGATTTATTAACGTTAAGTATTGTTTTTATGCAGATACCTATTTAACTTTAACGTTAAGTATTGTTTTTATGCAGATATCTATTTAACTTGAAGATAAAAGTAATAGAGAAAAAAACAATCTCAGGAAAATTAACTCAGGTTAGAATGTTTTATAGTGTAAAAATGTTGGGACATTTTTGTAAATATATAAAATTTTCTGTAATTACAATCAAGATCTAATGTATTTATATGTAAAATTCTTTTAAACTTAGCTGATTACCTAAAATCATCCTTGGGAACATGATTCTCAAAGTAATATTACAACAAACATAATAAAAACAAAACAAAATTTTAATATAGTCACTTTTTTTTTGAAAATTATTCCGGCTCAGCTGAAGAAAATCTTTTAATATGGTCAAACCTTGACTGAAAAATCTGAATTTTTTCAGATCGCCTCAAAATACAACCTGCTGAATTTCTTCCCGGATCGATTAAATTTTAAATATTTTAATTTTAATATAAAGGATAGATAAAGTATATTATGTCGCCCACAGTAGAACATATGGTGGTCGGGGAATTTTTGATGAGAATCAAGTCCGTGTATGTAATAATTGTATATGGATTGTACTGAATGCATACGTTCATATGTTTGCGAGTTGTGTGACACTGCTCCGATAGATAACTTGACCTTGTACAGCTTAATGGTCCATTATAGACCCATTAATAATCTGGCAAGATGTTTAACTCCCAACGCCCAAGAGGCAACAGCGTTACAGCGCTATATAATTAATAATGCTCATTTTCTACTGTGTACACACTAAAAAAAACGTAATCATAACATGAGTACATGACCGACATATGGTAAAAGAGTATTGAATTTTCAACCATATACATATCAACATATCATAAATTAAAAATATACGATAATTTTCGTGAATATTATCCATTTTTATAACAAAATATCAAGATTCTAATTTAAAAATGTAAAAACAATGTGTTTTGGAGTATTTTAACTTTTATGACTGACAATATAATTTAAATATTTTCAATGCCCTGTATTAATATAAAAGATAATCCGTTCCATATAAATGTACGAGGACAAATTTAATATAAGAAAATCATGTTATATATAATTCTTGGCCGCGATTAGAAGTTGTCATGTTTCCATCATTTTGACTAGTTGACTAAGAAGGAACCTTACCTATAGTAATAGTATACTGGTATTACACAATGAAAATGGTGTAAGATGCAATATAGATTTTTAATTATTTCTAATTAATTGTGAACTTAAGATATATCTGGTTTTGCTAAAATAAATTAAAAAGTCAAACCTAATCTTTATAAACTAACATAAGAGATATAGAGCATTCATAATAGCCTACCCATCCCCACCCAAAATCATACTAAAAATAGTAATTCCTCAAAATTGTTCTTAAAATTAATTTATCTTCTAAAATTTTTTAACATCTCATTTTTCATCCCTATCTCTATATTCTATTTTATTAATAACTTCTCTCACTTTTCTTTACAACTTTAACTACTAACAGTTATTTTATCATTTCCCACTCCTATTTTATATACAAAATTGTATAGAATATGAAATGTGGAATGAATAGTAAATCCCCAAATTTGGGGACTCATTTTCAATTTAATAAAGTTTTTCCTAAAATAGGAAACCGGATCTAAATCATATTTTTATAAATTTTAACAATTTTCCTAAATAAAGGGGATGGGACCGGGGCCGGGTTGGGATAGGAATGCTCTTACGGGACTCATCAAGGAGACAACAAAAGCGATGTTAAGGACACCAAATTTAGATACAAGACAAGCGAGTACATCTACATAAATAAAATGAATTACGCCACATACAGCATAAAAAAGTAGGAGTACATTATTAAACATATTCTTTTATTAGTTACAATTATTATATTATTACTCTAACCTAAATCACTCGGGAAAACTCACTTAAATATTGTTTTATTTGCACATTCGAATTTTGGTGATTCAATTTCCTTTAGTTTTTTTTATATCGATGATGGTATATATTACAATTAACAAGCAGTATAATTGAGAATAAAAGATTCTGGTATTTGAGTACGTAAAACAAAGTACCGAGTAAATATTCATAGTAAAAATCGGAGATTCCAGAAACACTAGCTCCAAAGCCTCTCATTGAAAGCCTCCTGCATGTCATCGGAAATGAACGGTGTCCGACATAACGGACACGTCTTCTGCTCATGATCCATGCAACGGTCCACACACTTCCGATGAAATATGTGTTGGCAATTCGTTAGTCTTCGTACTTCCTCACTTTCGGAGAACTCGTACAAGCACACTGCACAGCTTTCTGGTGGGTTGACGAGCTCGGAGTACTTCACTATTGGCAAAAGCTCCCGTGTTAGGACGGCCAAGAGAGTTGGCATGTCCTGTCGGTTTTTGGGTCGTGTCGGATGGGAAACATCTGGGTCAAGAAAAGCCTCGACACCCGGATAGTAGAACAGTATAACGTATATGAGTTCTTTCATCAAATCAAGAAAGCACAATGTGTTGTTTATGAAATTTCGGAATGAAAAATCTTGGTAGCTCAACGGAAATCCCATGTTAATTGTGTGTATTTATGTGGGTGCAAGTGAAGAGATGAAGGAGAAGAGAGATCATGAAGATTAGTTGGGTAAAGTTATATAGAAAATTAGAGATTAAATAACGAGAGAGCTGTTATCTGATTTATTAGTGTAACATCTTATACAGTTGTAGCAATTTTTCAAGCCATTCTATGTAAGGCTGTGAATAAATAATTAATTTATACGTAAAATCTTAATAGTAAACCCAACTCATGGGGGTAATCACCGAGTTGTATAACTTATTTCATCCATTAACTACATCATTTATAAAATGATTTGATATATTCAATTGTTTCTAATATAAATATTAACTAAACTTTAAATAAAAATAGTGTATATTTTATAATTTTTAAAGATATTTGATGTATACTTTTTTATATTTTTCATATATAACACGTGTTATATTTTTTTATTTTATATAAATTTATTAAAGAAGTGAGTAGTAATAAATTTACTAGAAAAATTAGTTTGATAATAATTAAGAGTTAGGTGCAATGAATAAAATTTATTTAGTATAAATTTTTCTATATAGTTTGGAATTATATTATNTCATCGGAAATGAACGGTGTCCGACATAACGGACACGTCTTCTGCTCATGATCCATGCAACGGTCCACACACTTCCGATGAAATATGTGTTGGCAATTCGTTAGTCTTCGTACTTCCTCACTTTCGGAGAACTCGTACAAGCACACTGCACAGCTTTCTGGTGGGTTGACGAGCTCGGAGTACTTCACTATTGGCAAAAGCTCCCGTGTTAGGACGGCCAAGAGAGTTGGCATGTCCTGTCGGTTTTTGGGTCGTGTCGGATGGGAAACATCTGGGTCAAGAAAAGCCTCGACACCCGGATAGTAGAACAGTATAACGTATATGAGTTCTTTCATCAAATCAAGAAAGCACAAGGTGTTGTTTATGAAATTTCGGAATGAAAAATCTTGGTAGCTCAACGGAAATCCCATGTTAATTGTGTGTATTTATGTGGGTGCAAGTGAAGAGATGAAGGAGAAGAGAGATCATGAAGATTAGTTGGGTAAAGTTATATAGAAAATTAGAGATTAAATAACGAGAGAGCTGTTATCTGATTTATTAGTGTAACATCTTATACAGTTGTAGCAATTTTTCAAGCCATTCTATGTAAGGCTGTGAATAAATAATTAATTTATACGTAAAATCTTAATAGTAAACCCAACTCATGGGGGTAATCACCGAGTTGTATAACTTATTTCATCCATTAACTGCATCATTTATAAAATTATTTGATATATTCAATTATTTCTAATATAAATATTAACTAAACTTTAAATAAAAATAGTGTATATTTTATAATTTTTAAAGATATTTGATGTATACTTTTTTATATTTTTCATATATAACACGTGTTATATTTTTTTATTTTATATAAATTTATTAAAGAAGTGAGTAGTAATAAATTTACTAGAAAAATTAGTTTGATAATAATTAAAAGTTAGGTGCAATGAATAAAATTTATTTAGTATAAATTTTTCTATATAGTTTGAAATTATATTATAAAAGTAAAATTATATTTAATATTAATATGTAATAGTTTTGGACTCAAAATATAGTTTTATCTTATATAGATGTATATAACTTGCATTATGGGAGATGATGAATTTATTTTAAATATTTTATTATTTTTATTTTAATACTTAATTTATATGATTTAAAAAATACNTACTTCACTATTGGCAAAAGCTCCCGTGTTAGGACGGCCAAGAGAGTTGGCATGTCCTGTCGGTTTTTGGGTCGTGTCGGATGGGAAACATCTGGGTCAAGAAAAGCCTCGACACCCGGATAGTAGAACAGTATAACGTATATGAGTTCTTTCATCAAATCAAGAAAGCACAAGGTGTTGTTTATGAAATTTCGGAATGAAAAATCTTGGTAGCTCAACGGAAATCCCATGTTAATTGTGTGTATTTATGTGTGTGCAAGTGAAGAGATGAAGGAGAGGAGAGATCATGAAGATTAGTTGGGTAAAGTTATATAGAAAATTAGAGATTAATAACGAGAGAGCTGTTATCTGATTTATTAGTGTAACATCTTATACAGTTGTAGCAATTTTTCAAGCCATTCTATGTAGGACTGTGAATAAATAATTAATTTATACGTAAAATCTTAATAGTAAACCCGAGTACCCGACTCATGGGGGTAATCACCGAGTTGTATAACTTATTTTATCCATTAACTACATTATTTATAAAATTATTTGATATATTCAATTGTTTCTAATATAAATATTAACTAAACTTTAAATAAAAATAGTGTATATTTTATAATTTTTAAAGATATTTGATGTATACTTTTTTATATTTTTCATATATAACACATGTTATATTTTTTTATTTAATATAAATTTATTAAAGAAGTGAGTAGTAATAAATTTACTAGAAAAATTAGTTTGATAATAATTAAAAGTTAGGTGCAATGAATAAAATTTATTTAGTATAAATTTTTCTATATAGTTTGAAATTATATTATAAAAGTAAAATTATATTTAATATTAATATGTAATAGTTTTGGACTCAAAATATAGTTTTATCTTATATAGATGTANTATAAATTTTTCTATATAGTTTGGAATTATATTACAAAAGTAAAAGTAAAATTATATTTAATATTAATATGTAATAGTTTTGGACTCAAAATATAGTTTTATCTTATATAGATGTATATAACGTGCATTATGGGAGATGATGAATTTATTTTAAATATTTTATTATTTTTATTTTAATACTTAATTTATATGATTTAAAAAATACTTTTTATATATTTTTTTCTAAAAATACGAATTTTTTACAAAAGTTTTTCAAAACTATAACTTTTAAAATTTTATTTTCAAAAATACAATTGAAATCACTGCAACCTAAAATGCAAATCTTTTTTAAAGTTTGTTTTAAATATAATTTGAGTTGCAACCAAAAGTACAAACTGATGCAACATGAATCAATTTTTTCCGAAAAATAGAATAAAGTTGCATTTTGAGTTATAAAAGTTACAAATACTATTTTGAGAATGAAACTTTAAAAACAGTATTATTATAATTATTTTTAAAGACGTAATATTTTTGAAAATAATTTTAAAAAATGTAATATTTTGGATAATTTCCTTTTTATTTATATATGTGTAAAAATATTTTATATGAATTTTATTTTATTTATTTGTATTTGTTTGAGATTAATAATGTTTATAAGTTTTTAAAAAAAATATGTATATATGTTTATTTAGAAATGTGTTTATATGTTTGAAGGGGGGTTTTTCCTCCTTAATCCTGTATTGTTATATATTTATATTAACTACCATACATTGATAAATTTTTATTAATAAAAAAAGATTCGAATATATTATAAGTGTTTTAATAAAAATTTAAATAAAGAGTATGTTTTAATATAGATAAAATTTTAATATAATTTTAATATTCAAAAAAAAATATTACAAAGTTACAATTTAAAATAAATTAAAGTATTTGAGCGGTGAGGAAATTGAAACATACTATTAGATTGTAAGTATAACTCTATATTCTAATTAAAAAAGAATTTCCTTTAGAACTCCTCTACATCGTCTTCACTGTATTTTCACCCTCACCGAGACTAGTACCAAAAGAACTGCTATAGTCACAAGAAAAGCTAAAAGGGTTGTGAAAATCCTCTGTTTTTACATTGGAAATACAGAGATTCTGCATTTGATGATTTGGTGGTGATGAAGTTGATGAAAATAGTGTAGCTGCAATTTCATTTTCATTATCTGGTAATGTTTGGAGTATTTCATTGATGGACACAGAGTCAATATATGGAGAAAATGGATCAGAAGAGGAGAAAGAAGCATCATATACAAAGAGATCAGAAGACATTGAGAACACTAAGTGAAAATTACTCAAAGTCTAGTAGTTTTGCTGAAATGCTGTGGGTATATATATTAGTACATTATATGTAATAGTTAATGGGGTTTAAATTAAAAAAAGAGAGAGAGAGAGAATAATATGTTAAAAGAAGACACTTGGCAGTGAAGTTTGTTAAGTGTATGCACACTTGATAGAGGGAGTTGATAGTTGACACCAATGCACCGGCTCTGTTCTCTCATACTGTCACTTCTTCTTATGGGTGAAAAATGAGGGGACAGAACTGACATTAATGTATTAAGGTTGAAATCATTTTATTTTTAATGTATTCGGATAAAATTAGTATTATTTTGTTTGAATATAACATATGAGTTTATCTCCGGTATTAAAATTCATATTTAAGTCGAGTATAAAACTGGTAGTGAATATTTTGTAATCCATCGCATCGAATATGTCATGAATATGATTTATTAACGTTAATTATTGTTTTTATGCAGATACCTATTTAACTTTAAGGTTAAGTATTGTTTTTATGCAGATACCTATTTAACTTGAAGATAAAAGTAATAGAGAAAAAAAACAACTTCAGAAAAATTACCTCAGGTTAGAATGTTTTATAGTTTAAAAATGTTGTGGCATTTTTGTAAATATATAAAATTTTCTGTAATTATAATCAAGCCCTGGTGTATTTATATGTAAAAAAAAATTTAACTTAGGTAATTACCTAAAATCATTCTTGAGAACATGATTCTCAAAGTAATATTAAAACAAACATAATAATAAAAAAACAAAATTTTAATATAGTCAATTTTTTTTTGAAAATTATTCCGGCTCAGCTGAAGAAAATCAAAATATGGTCAAATCTTGACTGAAAAATCTGAATTTTTTCAGATCGCCTCAAAATACAACCTGCTGAATTTCTTCCCGGATCGATTAAATTTTAAATATTTTTATTTTAATATAAAGGATTTTAATATAAAGGATGGATAAAATATATTATGTTGCCCACAGTAGAACATGTCGATGTATGTAATAATTGTATATGGATTGTACTGAATGCATACGTTCATATGTTTGCGATTTGTGTGACACTGCTCCACTAAATAACTTGACCTTGTACAGCTTAATGGTCCATTGTAGGCCCGTTAATAATCTGGCAAGATGTTTAACTCCCAACGCCCAACAGGCAACAGCGTTACAGCGCTATATAATTAATAATGCTCATTTTCTACTGTGTACACACTAAAAAAAACGTAATCATAACACGAGTACATGACCGACATATGGTAAAAGAGTATTGAATTTTCAACCATATACATATCATAAATTAAAAATATACGATAATTTTCGTGAATATTATCCATTTTTATAACAAAATATCAAGATTCTAATTTAAAAATGTAAAAACAATGTGTTTTGGAGTATTTTAACTTTTATGACTGACAATATAATTTAAATATTCTCAGTGCCCTGTATTAATATAAAAGATAATCTGTTCCAAATAAATGTACGAGGACAAATTTAATATAAGAAAATCATGTTATATATAATTCTTGGCCGCGATTAGAAGTTGTCATGTTTCCATCATTTTGATTACTTGACTAAGAAGGAACCTTACCTATAGTAATAGTATACTGGTATTACACAATGAAAATGGTGTAAGATGCAATATAAATTTTTAATTATTTCTAATTAATTGTGAACTTAAGATATATCTGGTTTATCAGTCTTGTCTATTGACATGAGTCTTGTCCATTGACATGTGTTGAAGTTTCATTGTGAGTTTAGTCCTGAGTGTCGTTTCATGTTTTACATCTTTTTCAATATCAGTGGAGTGGTCGTACGTTTATCATATAGAGTATGGAGAATATTACTCAAGCGATGAATAATATAATTTTGGAGGAAGAAGAAGAGGGAGGGTTAGCATTTGGGGAAGACAATGTCAATGAACAAGTGGAGGCTCCGTTTGTATGTGATGCAAAGTTATGTCTTGTTGGGCGTTTTCTCACTGAAGGGGTAATGGATTTTCAGGCGATACAACAGACATTAGCAGCTTTGTGGAGGCCAGGGAAGGGAGTATATATCAGAGAATTGGATGTCAATCTTTTTCTGTTTCAGTTCTATCACGAAATTGATATCAACAGGGTGATTGAAGGTAGTCCTTGGACGTTCAACAGGAAAGTACTTATCATTACACGTATGAAGGAGGGAGTTAATCCTAGGTGTGTTCCTCTGAATACCATTGATTTGTGGGTTCAAATTCATGATCTACAACCAGGCTTTATGTCGGAGAAGGTAATTTCGGAAGTGGGCAACCAGGTTGGTAAATTCGTATGTTCATGTCCAACAAATTTTAAAGGAGTATGGAGGGAATACATGCGAGTTCGTGTCACAATGGACCTGTCAAAATCATTGAAACGTCGAATGAAGATTCGAAAATCAGGAAACGAATGGTTCTGGATTACTTTTAAATATGAGAATGTTCCTATCTTCTGTTTCATATGTGGAGTATTAGGTCACTCTGATAAGTTCTGTAGTCAATTATTTGACAAGCCAGAGAATGAGATCGTAAAGCCTTATGGTGCATGGATGAGGGCTCCTTTGCGAAGGCAAACTAAGCTGATCGGTGCAAAATGGTTGCGTAATGGAGATGACGGATTCACGACGGAGGTTGGTGCAGGGGAAAGCTCTCAACAACAGAATCCTAAAATTTCAGCTGATGGAGCGATTCTGGGAGCTAAAATCTCGGACATGAATGTAGATGGAAACAAATTTGAAGGTATCCCGGATAATATGCAAGTAGGTGGAGATAACACAGTTATTTCAAATTTGAACGTCCAAATAAGTGGAGAGAAAGGTGGGAAGGCGGGGAAAAGAAATGTTACAACTTTAGAAAATAAAAAAAGAAGATCTAATTCGGGTCATGTCATAGGCCCAAGTACTGAATTAGATGGGGACTCGGAAGGTGAGGACTGGGAGAATATGGATCAAGAAACTGATAATGGGCCAAAAAACGTAAATGGGACGGGTTCCGTAGATCGGGCCCGCCTAGCATTATGAGTGTTTTGAGTTGGAATTGCCATGGGCTTGGGACCCCATGGGCTGTTCAATTCCTTAAGGAACTTGTTTTCCAAAAGAAACCCAACATTATTTTCTTGTGTGAAACGTTATGTAAGAAAGAAAGAGTGGAAGGAGTCCGAAAGTATCTAGGGTTTGAAGGCATGTTGACAGTGGATTGTCAAGGGCAAGGAGGGGGTCTAGCAATGATGTTGAAATCCAAGAATGAAGTTGCAATTCGTTCTTATAGCATAAATCATATAGATGCAGTGGTGAGTGTTCAGGGATGGAGATGTTTTCGTCTTACAGGATTATACGGTGAGCCCAACAGGACTCGTAGAAGATCAACTTGGGACCTCATTAGACATTTAGCAATGGACAACAATCTCCCTTGGTGTCTTATAGGAGATATGAACAACGTGTTAGGTCAAGCGGATAAGAGGGGCGGTAGAATGTATCCGTCATGGTTGATCCAAGGTTTTCAGGGTGTTCTGGATGATTGTCAGTTAATCGATATGGATATGCAGGGGTATCCATATACTTGGGAGAGGGGACGTGGTACGGAAAAGTGGGTCGAAATAAGATTGGACAGAGCGCTGGTGTCTAGAGATTGGGTAGAGGCTTTCCAGGATGCAAAGCTTACCAACACAGAAGTGACAACATCAGATCATTGTCCGATCTTTCTTGAACCAATGCCAGAAAAGATTATTTTAAAGACAAAAAGATTTCGTTTTGAGAACGCGTGGTTACGTGAGCCGATGTGCAAAAAGATTGTGGAAGAGGCATGGGACAGAGCCCAAACGGGTACATTCCAGGATAAAATTAGTATGTGTTCAAGCTCATTGGCAAGTTGGGGTCAAGAAATAACTGGTAATTTCAAGAAGAGAATAGCTCAGAGCAATAAAGTCTTAAAGGCAACCAGAGGGCGTAGAGATGATTCCTCCGTTAAACAGTTCCAGGAAGAAAATAAGAGGCTATCTGAAGTTTTGACACAACAAGAAGTTTTTTGGAAGCAAAGATCCAAGCAACTATGGTTGAAAGAGGGGGATCAAAACAGCAAATACTTCCATGCTAGTGCTAAGGCGAGACGGAAGTCAAATCAAATCAGAGTACTAAATGATGATGCAGGCAACAGTGTGGGATGGGACACAGGATTAGAAGAACTCATGACTACATATTTCGATAATTTGTTTAAAGCCTCGAAAACGGAGTGGGAAAGAGTGGTGGATTATATGCATAGTCCAGTCACAGAGGAGCATAATATTCGGATGTTAAGGCCAGTCGAGCAACAAGAGGTCAAAGACGCCCTCTTTCATATGCACCCAGACAAATCCCCAGGTCCTGATGGGATGAGTCCTGGATTTTATCAAAAGCACTGGTCTATTGTGGGAGGTGATATTACGAAATTGGTTCAGCAATTTTTTGTTACAGGAGTTTTCGAGGATAAGATGACTGATGCGAATATTGTCCTTGTTCCAAAGAAATCAAATCCATTGTCGATGTCAGATTTAAGACCAATTTCTTTGTGTAATGTAGTATATAAGGTGATATCTAAAGTGATGGCAAATAGGTTGAAGGAAGTGATTGGTCTCGTTATTTCAGAAACACAGAGTGCTTTTATTCCCGGACGCTTGATCACGGACAACATTATGATTGCTCATGAAGTGATGCACTATATGAAGAGGAAGACAGGGGGAAAGCAGGGGTGGATAGCCTTAAAGCTCGACATGAGCAAGGCCTATGACAGAGTTGAATGGGGGTATCTCCGTGCTGTAATGAGTAAATTGGGGTTCAACAATAATGTGGTAAATTTGCTTATGCAGTGTGTCATTTCTGCTAGATATAGAATTTGTCATGCTGGAAGAGAATTTGGAGACATTGTGCCTAGTAGAGGACTCCGTCAAGGAGATCCTTTATCATCTTATTTGTTTCTAATTTGCACGGAAGGTTTTTCAGCAATTATGAGAAGATATGAGCAGAATGGTTTGCTTGGAGGGATTAGAGTTGCCAGAGGTGCACCAGCTATTTCACACATGCTTTTTGCCGACGATTCTTACATTTTTTGCAAAGCATCTACTGATGAGGCATATACAGTCGTGAATTTGTTACAAAATTTTGAAAAGGCATCTGGTCAGAAAGTAAATCAACACAAGTCTAGTGTGATTTTTAGTCGTAATTTGAGTCATCAGTGCAAGCAGGAAATCTGTGAGGCATTGAGTTTTGTAGAGGCAGATGAAACGAGCCACTACTTAGGACTTCCTAATTTTATTGGTCGGAAAAAATCGGCTATGTTGGGATACCTGAAGGATAAGGTTCTGGGAAGGGTTCAAAGTTGGGATGGCAAATTGTTAACGAAGGGTGGTAAAGAAATCCTCTTGAAAACAGTGGCCCAAACGATTCCGAACTATGCTATGTCTGTTTTTTTGTTACCACTGGAAATGTGTAGGGAAATGGAGAGAACGATGTGTAAGTTTTGGTGGAGAACTTCTGCTAAAAAGAATAGAAGTATTCATTGGATGGCGTGGGATCGTATGTGTCAACCTAAATCAGCAAGGGGTCTTGGTTTTAGGCACTTACATGATTTTAATATTGTTTTACTGGGAAAACAAGGGTGGAGATTGTTGACAAAACCAGATAGCTTAGTGGCGAGAGTTTTTAAGGCTCGTTACTACCCCCATAGCACTTTCATGGCTGCTAAAATTGGCGGTAGTCCAAGCTTTGTATGGAGAAGTGTCTTGGAAGCTCAGAGTATTATTAAAGCTGGAGCTATTTGCAGAGTGGGGTCTGGTGAGTCCGTTAGTATTTTAAACGATCCCTGGTTACCTGATGCACATAATGCCTATGTAACTACTAGGAATGCAGCGTTGGAAGGCAACTTTGTGTCCTCTTTACTAGTTACAGGGGAAAATAGATGGGATGAGGATGTGATCTACGATATGTTTAAGGAAAGGGATGTTAATCTCATTCTCTCGATCCCCCTTAATCATAACGACATGGATGTTTGGTACTGGAGAAAGGAAAGGATGGGTAACTATTCAGTCAAGTCTGCTTATGTGTTGTTACAAGAACAGAAGAATCTATCTAATTCGAGTACTAGTGATCGTTGCTGGAAAAGGTTGTGGGCTTTAAAAATTCCTCCTAAGGTAAAGCACCTGATATGGCGTGCTGCAACAGGGTGTTTACCCACTAAGGTTCAGCTTCAGTCTAAACATGTTAACATCGACGCTATGTGTCCACAATGTCAGCTTGAACCAGAAACAATATCCCATGCACTTTTAACTTGTTCTTTTGCTAAAGAATGTTGGTATAAATTAAGGGGTGGTATTGATAATGGAGCTCAAGAGCCTTTTTCTGACTGGTTGTCATGTACATTCGACAACTGGGACATCAACCAGAGACAAGAAGCAGCAATGTTATGTTGGTCCTTATGGAAATGCAGAAATGAGTTAGTATGGAATCAGCGAGGTACAGATGTAGTAGAAGTTGTGGTATCAGCAAGAGTGGTCTTTAACCAATGGCAACAAGCTCAAGACAAAACATTCGATAACTTCTTTAGTCATATGACTAATGCGGATGGTTATGAGCAGTGGACACTTCCAAAGGAGAATACGGTTAAAGTTAATTCTGACGCTGCAATCTTTGAAGCTTCAAATTGTTTCAGTTATTCTATCGTCGTAAGAAATGATAAGGGTGAGCTGGTTCATGCTAGTTCAAAGTGTTCTTTAGGACAGATAGCTCCGGATAGTGCAGAAGCCATGGGAGTGCGTGAGGCACTGAGCTGGATCAAGGGACAACAGTACAAGGATGTGGTGCTGGAGACGGATTGCCTCGTTGTAGTTCAAGCATTGAGAGGCTCTGGAGTACTTCTCTCATATTTCGGAAGGATAATAGATGAGTGCAAGGAATTACTAGAGGAATTAAAGGATAGAAATGTTTGTGTTAATTTTATTAAACGGTCTGCGAATAAGGTAGCTGACTTCTTAGCTAAGTCTACCGGTTCTATAGCTGATCGTATTTGGCGGGTGTGTGATAATCACCCGGGGTTCATCGATGTACTGATGAACGACTTGATTTATTAATGGAATCACTTTCCTTTCTGGCAAAAAAAAAAAGGATATATCTGGTTTTGCTAAAATAAATTAAAATGTCAAACCTAATCTTTATAAACTAACATAAGAGATATTAAAACATTCATAATAGGCTACCCATCACCACCCAAAATCATACTAAAAATAGTAATTTCTCAAAATTGTTCTTAAAATTTATTTATCTTCTAAATATTTTGAACATTTCATTCCTCATCTCTATCTCTATATTCTATTTTATTAATAACTTCTCTCACTTTTTT
>QRFB01001813.1:31260-43912 GCA_008931105.1 Oenanthe javanica | reverse complement strand
AGAAGGTGTGTATGATTCCTTTAGATTCATAGAACTCCTTCATTGTGGAATTCTTAAATTCTGTTCCATTGTCACTTCTTATTTTCTTTACATCCAATCCAATACTTTTCTCAACTTCTCTTATGTGCTTGATGATGAGATTACTGGCTTCATCTTTTGAATGCAGAAAATAAGTCCACGAGAATCTTGAAAAGTCATCTCAATGACTAAAGCATACTTCTTCTTTGCAATGGACATGATATTTACAAGACCAAAAAAATCCATGTGTAATAACTCAAGTGGCTTCTCAATTAATGATTCCAATTTTGACTTGAATGATGTCTTTCTTTATTTTCCTTTATGACAGGCATCACATAGTCCATCCTTGACAAATTCCATTTGTGGTAATCCTCTCACTTGATTTTTCTTGACCAACTGATTCATGGCTTTGAAATTTAAGTGAGCTAATTTCTTGTGCCATAGCCAACTTTCATTTATACTTTCCTTAGAGAGAAGACAAGTCATTGAGTCTGAACTTGTTGAGTTAAAGTCAACTATGTACACATTTCCTTTTCTATTCCCAATCATAATCAGGCTTCCATCTTTCTTGTTGAAAATTATGCATGCTTCAGTTGTAAAGCAAACTTTATTTCCATTATCACATAGTTGACTTATACTTAACAAATTGTGTATAAGCCATTAACTAATGCAGCAGGTTTAATGATGGCATTCTCTTTTGAAATCAAGTCATATCCCATGGTGTATCCTTTACTGTCATCTCCAAAAGTTACCCCAGGGCCAGTTTTCTCCTCAAACTTTGTGAGCAGGGATCTATCTCCAATCATGTGTATTGAACATCCACTGTCCAAGTACCAAAGATTTCTTCTTTTTCCTTGCACACATCCAAAAATAATCAAGTTAATTTTGGTAACCAAGTTGCCTTGGGTCCTTTCTTATTAGTTGCTACCTTTGGTTTGGTTTCCAATTTTTGTACCTTTAGTTTAGGTGGTTTTACTTCCATTTCAACCTTAGGTGTTGGTTTCCTCACCTCAGGATTCTCAGTTCTAATATTTGGAATATTCATGCTTGCAGAATTAGAGAAGTTTGGAGCATGAAAATTGTTGTGCATATTCCAGGGCATAACAGGCATATTCATGTTAGCAAATGCAAGATATGGATTAAACATATAAGGCATTGATGCATATTGAGCATGGATAGCATGAGGATCAACTAAATGAGGATAAACAGAATTAGAATGAATGTTAGGTATAACAGACACATTGGTTGTTGCAGGCATAATGGACTTGCATTTCAGATAAGTGATTCTTACTACCACACTTAGCACATATCTTTCTAGGAGCATACTTGTCAGATGTGTAGTTATTGTACTTGTTTATGCCTACTTTACCATTTCTGTTCTTCTTCTTCTTTTCATTTGGCTTAATATTAGGCTCTATCTTTTCTAACTTTTCCTTTAATTGATCTTTAGATGAAAACCCTATATTAGCTTTTTCAACTTTGACTTGAGATTTAGAGGAGCTACCTTCTTTTACAAATTTAATAGGTCTGTTAAGCTTGATTTTTAAGACAGATTGCTTAGCAGTTGATGATTCCTCAATCGATGGATAATTATCCGTTGAGATAACATTATCAATCGATGGATAATTATCCGTTGAGATAACATCATCAATCGATGGATAATCCTTATCAGTTGATTCAGGATTAGCAATTGATTGCTTCTTTTCTAAGGATTGATTCTCATCAATGGTTAATTTCTCAAGAGTCTCAGACAGCATGGTGAAAGAATTTGTTTCATGTATGTCATTCATCTTTTTGATAGCTTTACTTGACCTGTTCCATCTATCAATGATTCTTAGTTCTTCGTCCAATTTTTCTATTTCCTTTTTACACTCAACTAGTTCTTTTCTAGAATTTCTATTTTCTACCTTGAGTCTGTCCATTTGCACTAGCTCACTCTCTAGATAATTGTTTCTTTCAGTGAGAGTTTCTAAGGTGATTTTGAGCCCAGTGTTATCTTTGTTTAAGGACTTAAGAGTGACATGCAAATTATACAATTCATTTGACATTTCAGTAATTGTAATATTGCATTCATCTTTGAATAACTTAGATAGATTTGTAGAAATTACCAGATTGCTAGAAGAACTAGCTTCCTGGTCATCATGATTGGCCATTAGTGCAAGGTTGATGTATTCTTCTTCTTCAGAATCATCCTCAGCAGCCCAGCCCTCTTCTTTTATTACAAAAGCCTTATCTCTTTATTTGAGCAAGTCAAAGTACTTCTTCTTATAGTCAATACCATCACTAAACTTTAACTTCTTCTCCATTTTTGGCTTTCTGCATTCATTAGAAAAATGACCAGCCAATCCACAGTTAAAGCATTTGAATTGAGTCATATCAACAAGATTTTTACCTTGTTGATTGTCTCTCTTGAACTGAGATCCGGGCCTTTGCATGAGATTCCTCTTGAATTTGAGTTTTGAAAATTTTCTTGATAGAAAAGCCAAATGCTCATCTATTTCATCCATTTCATCCTTGGTGTATGACTCATCATCCTAAACTATTTCTTTTCCTTTCCCAGTTAAAGATTCATCATATCTAACACCACTTGCACTATTGCCATGACTTTCTTTCTTCCCTTCTTTGATAACAATATCTTCACCAGGTTCTGTAACTTGCTTAGCCTTGACCACCAAGGCAACAAACTTGTTTCTCTTATGACTTTTCTCAATTTCCTCATCTTGTTGTAGTTCCAACTCATAGGTTTTCAAGATTATATACAGCTTGTCAAGATTCTATACAGCTTGTCAACAATATATTCTTTAAAGTCAAGAGGCTGTCTTATAGAAACAGTCATTGATTTCCATTCCTTGGATGAGGACCTCAAGAATTTGAATTGATACCTCATAATCAACCCCGGCGTTCTTGGTGGCCTACCTAAATTTTAAAATTTGAACAAGATTTAACAAAACTAATTGGGAGAGCATAAATAAAGTGAGAGCTTTACACCATTTAAAAGGTCGTCTTAATTTCTCATAACAAATTTATCAAGCATTTCTAAATCACATCTTTGAAGATCTTATAGTCTTTGTGAAAAATTAAGTGAGATGATAAATGGAGTCATTCATGTGTTAAGACAACTCCAACAACAATACAAAGATAGAATCAGTTAAGAAACTCTTCCAATGAGAATCGCCTCCACCCCCCCTTTCCCCTCTTTGTAACCCTAATTTTTCCGTTTCTTCCTCTTCTCTCACCCTCCCTCACTTTCTTCCTTCTCAAACATCTTCTCTTTCTTTTTCCTTAATCCATGGATCCTTTTCTTTTTCTAATGATTTCTCTCTCTGGAACTACCCTCTTTTTAAGGATTCTTCTCGGCTTACCTCCAATCCTTAGTTTAAAGGCGTGGATACAACCATGAAGAAGACCCCTTCCATCCCCGAACATGTTTTCCCTCAAAATCAAGCAGCAAATTCAAATTTTAACTTTGGGCTATCTGATGTTGATTCTTGCTTACCTTATCATGACAGTTTAAAACATGTAGTTTCTCCCTTCGATTCACATCATGGAGACCAACTATTTGAACAAACTCAATCACATAAGTTTTTCATGATTGAAGACTCTTCGCAACATTTTTATACTAACCATTTCATCAAGATTTTTATTGAAAGAGAGATCGAGTAGAGAAACCTTATGGTTTTTAAAGGAAAGGGTAACCAGGTTTTGTCTTCTCACTTTACTCACCTCTCGAATGAAATTGAGAATTCGGTTGGTAATATAGTGTATGCTCAAGATTCTAGATCCAAGATTTGTGTGATATCCTATGATGCCTTTGAATTTACTGAAAATGATTTCTTATCAGTTGTCTTTATTAAGGATAAGATTTGCTTGACATTCGATGCAATGAAAATGAGTATGTTTGACTATAAATGTTTTGGCTGGACTAATGTTTTCATGATTAATCTAGGCTTTCCCGTGTTTAAGTTTAACATTATTAATGTTTTGTGTCTTGTTATTGCGATTGGCTCTTGTGATGAGTCTTTATTTGAAGTGTCTATTCCTTCTCATGAACTGGTTAAAGTTTGAAATCAACTTTATGACTCCTTTTCCTGTTGGCCTTTTGAGGTTCTATGTCGAATTGACAATCTGGTTTTTCTTGATAAGTCTAGTATTGAAACTGTTAATAAGACATATGTGTTGTTTAACACATATGCTGAAATAGTTTTCCCTAGAAGGGATATTGTTGGTATGACTGGAGATGGTGCAGTCAATGATGGATGAGACCAAAAGGAAGACGAATGCAACGAGTTTGCTAGTGACCGGGATGTTGGCATGAAGGACAACACATTTGCTCAAATGGCTTGAATTGGTGCAACTCAAGACACACTACAACTACATAGGAAAACCCATGGTCAAAAGCATGCCAAAATACAGAGGATTGAGAGTATGATTGATGCTACTGGTGAAGCCAAGAGTGTTGCTAATGATGCAGGTTCTCTGCAAATGGATGGCAAAGGTATTGGCCATCAAGAAAATGCAAATAAAAGGATTTAGTTTTCAATAGTCTTAATGGTTTGTAAGCCTTAAGGCATTATCATTACTTTGAACTTGGAAATGAGCTTGCTTATTTCATGACTTGAGGTTAGATTCTTGCACCTCGGCATCCCGAAGTGTTGTACTCCCTTATTTCCAAATCTATAAAATATAACTAATTTAGCAAAATAAACAATACAAAGATGGGGAAAATCAATAGGGTCAAACTAAACATCAATGCTAATTACCCAACTCTTAATTTCTTTGTGCTGATAGATAACATAATTTTCTTGTTCAAAGAACTTAGATGACACATGTTTATGAAACTCGAAGAACAATCGAACAAGTTACTAACCCATCACCATACTCAGAATTTTCCGGATTTATGGTAATCGTAAAGACGTTTACAAAAATTCTAGCCATGATAATAATCACTTTTGAACCAACCACAAAATGAAAATGGCATATAAGGAGCAGTAAAAAATTTAAGTAAAAGCATATCTAGGCCATATTAAAAATTCATAATATGAGACTTTTATCTACATGCTTTTTTTTTAAATTTGGATGCTTGTATTTAGTAATTATGAGAAAATGAATAAATAATGTTTAGAAAATGCGCATATCATCTATGTAATGTATTATACAATACTAGAACATGAAATTTTAGGGAAATATTTATTCAATATAATATAATTATTATACCCTTTACAATATTAAAACCCTAACATAACCTTCATGCAGTAGCCTATTTTTATCCTTTCCAATTTCTAATTATTCAAATATATTATCTAATCTAATACATCATGTTTTGTTCTATGGAGAACTTTAAATGGAGTAATAATTAGAGAACATATATGTCTTGCATTAGATTCTCCTATATATTATAAGCAAAGTATAATATATGACATATATGTTCTCCAATTAATAATTCATTTAAGATTCTCCATATAATTTTTGCCTATATAATTAATACATATTCGAAAAATAGTAAGAGCGCAAAGTATATAATCAATACATATTTAAAAATTATAAAATATATAAGAGCAAGTCCAACTGCACCTTTCTAGTAGTTTTCTTAAAAATATTATAAAATATCGTGTACTAATGATTTGAGACATAACTTTTATACATGTACTCTAACATCATTTTTTATCCCCATTCCTTATTATTAAAATAATAATATATTTGAATTGTGTAAAGAGGGAAGAAAAAAAGAGGGAAAAGAAGTGTGAAAAAGGAGGAAAAATATTTTTTTATTAATCAAAATCAAATAGAAAATGATTAGAATATCCTTAAAATAAGGAATGAAATAAATATCCTAGTATTTTAAGAAACATTAGGAAACTGTTGAAACAACATTTTTTGCTATATTTCTTCTTGTTGTGCCCCAAATTTAGTATGAATATATTTGGTCCTCTAAAAGACTAATATGGAACCTCAGTGTAAGGAGGTTCAATGAGAGGCGGAGGTTCTGCTATAGAAGCTCTGCAGCTGCCTGAAACACGAGGTCTGGACATGAATGAGGTTCACTCATGGCTGAGGTTTGCCAGTGCTAAGGTTCAGAATATCAAGGTTCATCTGTGACTGAGGTTCGAGCTTCGAGGATTCGAAGCTCTTTTTGTTTGAGCAAGTCGAAGTACTTCTTCTTATAGTCAGTACCATCACTAAACTTTGACTTCTTCTCCATTTTTGGCCTTCTGCATTCATTAGAAAAATGACCAGCCAATCCATAGTTAAAGCATTTGAATTGAGTCATGTCAACAAGATTTTTGCCTTGTTGATTGTCGCTCTTGAACTGAGATCCAGGCCTTTGCATGAGATTCCTCTTGAATTTGAGTTTTGAAAATTTTCTTGATAGAAAAGCCAAATGCTCATCTATTTCATCCATTTCATCCTTGGTGTATGACTCATCATTCTCAACTGTTTCTTTTCCTTTCCCAGTTGAAGATTCATCATATCTAACACCACTTGCACTATTGTCATGACTTTCTTTCTTTCCTTCTTTGACAACAACATCTTCACCAGATTCTGCAACTTGCTTATCCTTGACCACCAAGTCAACAGACTTGTCTCTCTTATGAATTTTCTCAATTTCCTCATCTTGCTGTAGTTCTAACTCATAGGTTTTCAAGATTCTATACAGCTTGTCAAGAGTATATTCTTTAAAGTCAGGAGACTGTCTTATAAAAACAGTCATTGGTTTCCATTCCTTGGGTAAGGACCTCAAGAATTTGAGGTTGATATCTTCAATAACATATACTCTTCCATATAGTTTTAGCTCATTCAACAGCTTTTGAAACCTACTATATGTGTCATTGATTGCTTCACCACTCTTGAAGTGAAAGGCCTCATATTTTTGAATCAAGAGTTGCATCTTGTTCTTTCTTACTTGTTCATTGCCTTCACATAGAGTTTGAAGAGTATCCCAGACTTCCTTGGAGGTTGTACAATTGATAACATTGTCAAACATATCCTTGTCAATACCATTAAACAAATTGTTCATAGCCTTTTTATCCTTATGTACTTTCTTCTCATCTTCATCTATGTATTCACTCATAGGTTTTGGAATGAGTTTGTTTGGTGCTTGAGTATCATCTGCATTCACACTTGTAACTATCTTCATAGGCACATGTGGACCTTTCTCTATGCAGTGAACATAGGAAGGATCAATAGATAACAGATGTAAGTGCATTTTTACTTTTCAGGAAAAGTACTCAACTTTCTCTAGAACTGGAATCTTCACTCATGTGTCTTTTTGACCTATACTTGATATAATTTAGATCTTAACTTTCTGTATGTTGAAAGCTAGGCTCTAATACCAATTGTTATTTGCCCTTGAGTACAAGAAGTTTGGAGAGGGGGGGGGGGTTGAATACAAACTTAAGAATTATTCTAATTCTTGCGAATTTAAGTTTGTTCAAGATTTTAGTGTGTTTTGAAGTGTATGGTTAAGAAAGAACTAAATGAACTTAGAGTGAAATACTTATGATATTGAAAACAAGACAAACAATATAAAAATTACTAGTGGATTGATTTTTCCACTAGTATGTTTTTGCTTTCAAATAATCTTGGTAGAATTACCAAGATGCTTACAAAGTGTTGTTCTTGAACTACAATGCTTACAATCACTCACACTTTGTTACAATAGACTATTACTTATTATATAATAGTTTTCTTCTACTTTTATTTCCTATCGACAGATAACATTATAAAATACACTTTATAATGTTTACATGAAAATAAAAATTAGTTACTTTCACAATATTCATTAGACTTTGTCTAGTCCTGGAAATATCTTTGTCTTGATCTATTCCTTGAAACTGTGTTGCCTTGAAATTCTTCACAATCCTGAAAGGCTATCTTCCATTGATTCAGTTTCTACAAAGTTCCTATTCCTTTTGTCTTTAACTAAATTGGGAAACTTTAATCAACTGATAAATGTTGTTAAGCTTGTTGATTTTCCTTTGCTCATCTATCGATGGATAGGATATTCATTGATCAATTGATGTATCGATGGCTAATTGAGTTATCTATCGACTACTTATCCATTGATGGTCCTTTATCCGTTGATTGCCTTTATCCGTTGATAACTTCTATCCATTAATAGCTTTTATCCATTGATAACTTTCATTCATTGAGTAGTGTCTTTATCCATCGAATCCAATATCTGTTGACTATTTCGTTTGTGAGAATTCTGACTTAGAATATTTACAATTGATCAGCCATTCTTCACATCCGTTGAGAAGCTATAAATTGAAGTCAATAACATCACAATATCCATCGAGGCAATACAATCAATTGATAATGAAACATGAATCAAATGTTACAATCCAATTTATCAGTTGATTAACAAGCTTCAACTGATAACTGGTTTCCTAGTCAATGGATATTTATAAGTCATATATCCATTGACTAGTTACAATGAATTTTAAATCCATATTGTAATTCTAAGAACTTTGTTATCATCAAATCTCATAATTCCTAACAATCCATATTATTAATTAACCCATTTTAATAATTACCATTAATGTGTTATATAATATTTATGATAATCTAAATTTATCAAAATTTGAAATATTATAATAAGTTTATTAATGTAAATTATATCATATAATATATATAAGTTTGATATCTATATATTTGTTTGAATTTATAATCTTAATTTGGTATCCAATGCCCATATCAAATAATTTTTTTTGACGAACAAATAATAGTTTTCATTAAATAGAACAGAACACAGTCGGGACAAACCCCCAACTACATTCTGCAGATACAACCAGATTGGAAAATAAATAATATACTAAAAACAATCAGCAACATCACAGTTGACCTTATCACATAAAAACTATTGGTAGCCCACTGTTCAGAATCCATAATTGCATAAATTGAGGTGAGAGGAGCGGCACCCAGCTATCTACATGCCGGATACTAGCTATAGATATTCCGAAAGTGGAAACCCCCAAAGGATGAACCATCTTTGGTTGTGAAAGGTGAGCTCTTGCAATAATCACTACCGCCCGAGTTTCGATGCGAGCTTTGCAGATCCCAAAAACATCAATAAAATCATTATCAAAAGATTCACGACCGAATAAACCCAAAAATAACTGAATAAAAATATAACAGAACACCCCAAAAGAAAAGACAAAAAACACTTCAAAAGGAGAGACACACAAACAACCAAAAAAATGGGTGTTATTTAAGGAAAATCAACGAAAGGAAAAATTGTAGGAGAATTGAAGAGATGGCTAGAACCCAGAGAAATCACTGCCCATATCAAATATTGATATAACATAATACACGTTTTTAGATAAAAATTGATATATACATAATTAAATAATAAATATAATTGATATTTGAATGTAAAGAAATAATATAATATGAATAAATTATTAAAAAAGGTATATACAATATTATAAGTAGCTTAAAAAAAATAATTTTGAATAAAATTTAAGATATATAGAATTTAAAATAAAAATTATTCATAAAAAAAGATATATACAATATTATAAGTAGTTTAAAAAAAAGTAATTTTGAATAAAATTTAAGATATACACAATTCAAAATAAAAATTATTTAAGAATTAATATACATAAAATATTATTCTAAAAGTAAATCCTAAATAAAAATTAACACATAAATATTATAAATAATAATAAAGAAGAAATTAAAATAAATAAAAATTTAAACTTATTACCTTAAAATTTAAAATTTAAAAAATTATTTATATATGTTTATTACATTACATTATTATAATAATATTTATTCATTTATAAATTATAAATTACCCGTGTGCGTAGCACGGACAAATAATCTAGTGTTTTTAATAAGTGATTATGGAGCCTAAGGTACATGTTAAGTTATCAAAAATATATGAGATTTTATATACAAACATTGAACATGTATATTTGTAAAATCAGAATTCATTTAAAATTTTACTAATATATTATTATTTTGTACAAAAATCTTAGAAAATTACCTAATATACATATTAATTTCCTTTTTTTTTCTTTTAAAAATATTTTCCAGTTTACAAAAAAAATATCTACAACGTTTAGATAATTATACTCGAATATAATTTAAATTTATTAATTATTATGCATGACTTTTCAATAACTTAAAAGATTAGTTGAAACTTGATACAGAGCCGGCCGGAGGGGCGGCAACCCGCCTAGGGCCTCACAAAATTAAGGGGACTCAATTTTTTCTCATAAATATATATATGTATATATAATATAAATTATAATTAATTTATATATAATATTTATTATAATTAATATCTTAGTAAAATAATTTATCATCAAAAACTCATAATTTTTTTAACATTTCACTCATTATCAATATTTTTTATTTTATTTCGATAATATAGTGGAGACCCGAAAAATTCAATATTGAACTTAGTAACAATAAATCTATTAGACTCACTTTTATAAGTGTTGATATAAAATATTTTATAATTTGGTGGAATTTAAATTTAAAATATAAAATCTTTAATTTTTTTGAGAAATTAATAAAAATACTACTTTTTTTAAAATTTGCAATCGAAATCAATTATATAAATAAATAAATATATATATATTTATAATTCATAAGAATTATATAGAATTTTCTTTAATTTCATATTAATTACTGACCAAATATACAGGTCTCCATATAATTATTCCATATAGTAAAACTTATAAACATAGTTACATTGGTTGCACACCATATTTTTTTAAATACTTTCTAAAAAATATAATTTTATATTATAAAAAATTATGCTATAAAAAATTAAAATATTTAATTTAAAAAGTAGGCCCCCAAATTGCTGGAGACTACCCTGCTTGATAGAGTATGTAAATAACAGATAAATTGGAAAAAAATTCGAAAATAGAAACTTGCGTTCCACTTATTTTATTGTTATGTTTGAAATGCACTTATTAGGAAAGAGCACGGATCGGATCAGTGCATTTTTAAGATAAAATCGAAACTGCATAACCTCAATTTTTAAAATTGAAAACCAAAACTGCAACCGAAACCGACAGTTTGATTTCAGTTTTAAAATTTTCGGTTCGGTTATAATCGTTTCGGTTACAATATCGTCTCAACAAAAATAATAAATCAACTATTATTGAAATTAAAAAATTACTTAATTAAAAAATACATAAATTTAAAATTACATCATTTATCCTTCCCAACTAAACATTCAAAATTTATAATAGATCACAATAGTTTAATACAATATGTGAAAGTGAAAGGAGCAACTGATGAGGAACTTGCTGCATTAGGATTATTAGGACTAATAGCACCCGTGAGAATTATCGTTGTTGTGTTTTGTTGTCTACGGCTATACGCCTTTAGTGGACTATGCAGTGCGTGCGGACTAGAGCCGGCCAAACGGGCGGGTCGGCTCGCCCCGACTCGTTCTTGAATCCGTGACCGGCTCGCCCAAATCGGGCCGGTTCAAAAACCGGCACGGATCATTAAAAAAATTAACTGGGCACGAGTTGATTTGTAGTGAATCGGAACCGGCACGACACAGCACATCTAACCCGCGCGAGCCGCGATGAACAAAACCGGCACGGGCCGGCACGTGCAACTCGTTAACTTTTATTGATATTTTTAATTTTAATTATATAAATATTATATTTTATTATATTATTAATAAGATTTAAATATTTAATTTTTTTTTGAGATCCTGAAAACTATCAATATTATACTTTTATTTTGTATTTTTAAATTTGATTTGCTTCGTATATTTTTAATATGTTTATTATGTACAAGCCGTGTATTCCGTTTTTTTAGAGATGAGTTCTCTCAAATTATTTGTAAAATATTTTTTAAATAATAAAATTTATAAAGGTACTATTCTTTTTTATTCCAAAAATATCCGTATAATTTTTTAATCCTTTTTAAATATTAAATGGAATTAAAATTTTAAAATAAATAAATAAATAAACCCGCCTAACCCGCCGAGCCGCACACGAGTCAGCTTTTTTGAGAACCGGCTCGACTTGGCACGACCCGGACAGCTTCACGTGCCGTCCACGAGTCAGGAGATGGCCAAACCGGCACTTGGCCGAACCGGCACGGCTCGGCTCGGCTCGGCACGGCACACTCGTTTAGCCATCACTAGTGCGGACTGACAAGTGTTTAGTAGTAGTGTTAATTGGTCCACGTAATTAAGTCCAAAATTATTTCTATTTCATTATATTATATGGATTAGTTTCAACGAGGAACTCAAGTAACCGAGGAACTAACATCAAATGTAATTACAGTACACATGAAAAAATTACTGAACATAAAAAAACTACATAACACAAAAAACAAACAAAATAATTACATAACATAAAAAAAAATAGAACACAAAATTACAAAAAAATATTCAGTATTATTGTTCTGTAATTTGTGTTCTATATTTTTTTGTATATTATGTAATTTTTTTGTTTGTTTTGCAATTATTTTCGGTGTTATATGATTTTTTATATGTTCTGTAGTGTTCTATAGTTATTTGTTAATCAAATTCTTATAAAATAGGAATTGGTTCATCAGTTACTCAAATAAGGAATTACACGCTGAGGCTTACTCATATATATATATATATATATATATATATATATATATATATATATATATATATATATAT
>QRFB01001813.1:0-29653 GCA_008931105.1 Oenanthe javanica | reverse complement strand
TAAATATTATAAAAATTATAAATGTAAGTATATATATATATATATATATATATATATATATATATATATATATATATATATATAATACCAGGGAGGTTTGCACGGAGCTGCACCACCCATACTTCATCGGGATACCGACAAATTCAGTCCAAACACCAATCCAAATCATCTTCCCACGCACTATGGAAGCTCGGCTGTGAACCAGTTTTTATAGTTGAGATCAACGCTATCATCGACATATTTTCTAGGGGTGTTGGTCAAATTCCTTCACAACATTTTTTGGCGCTAGAAGGAGGGGATTTGATTCTTTGAAAGAAAGAATGTCAGACAAAACCGATAGCAATCAAACACCACCTAATGGGTGTAAAGAGGAACCCCAAACTGAGGTTACCGCTGAAGATGTGTTGAACGCTGTTAAGCATATTGGTGATCGAGTTAGAGGTTTGGAAAAATCGTCTGAAAAGATGAAGAAATGGCGTAAGAAGTAGAAGCTTCTCGTAAACGCAAACAACGAAGGGAGGTGACCCTTGTACGCCTCGACTTCAATACTGATGAGGAAGGGCTGGGCAAGAACAACCCTAAGCCCAATTTTGATGATATAGAAACTGACTAGGAGGATCTAAATACGAGGTTCCATGATGGGGAACCGGACGTTCAGAGGTCAGGTGATTCCAGAGGTTCTCATGTCAAAAGTTTTAGCGTTTTTGATAGAATGAGGAAGAAACTCAGTGATAAAGATCTGGGACACAAGCTGGACCAATCTAAGCAAGATCGTGGCAAGAGGGAGAGGTCTGAGATTCGAGGTTCTCTAAGTCTTTCTACCAGGACCCCTCCTAGAGCTTCCAGGAGCAATAGGCCGGACAAAACCCGCTCCACCAAAGCCCCATCCGTGAGTCAAGACCATGGAAGATCAGGTTCTTGTCATATGTCAGGCCACAGTAATGAAAGCTCTGGTAGTCATGATTCCCATGAATCTGAGGATATGATTTCTGATGGCGAAAACAGGCATTACCCGACGAAAAACCTCCGAAGAGCACTCGAGAAGCTCAAAGAGGAGCAGATCGAGGTCCAATGCTGGGTTGACTATAACCTCCCCATTCACCAAGAGGGTACATGATTCACCTTTACCTCATAATTATAGAGGTACAGGGGACTTGAAGTTCGATGGAAAGGCTGATCCCGTGGAGTATATCAGCAGGTTCAACACTGAGATGGAGGTCTATCAAGTTAAGGACCTCACCAAATGCCGCCTCTTGGCTGCCTCTTTAAGGGAAAGAGCCCATCAGTGGTTCAAGGGTCTTCCTGCTAATTCGATAAGGACTTGGTATCAAATGGAGGAGCTCTTTGTGTCCCAATTCAGAGCTATAGTTGCCTATGGACCTCTTGTTAATACCTTAGCAAACATCAAGCAAAGGGAAAATGAAACTCTAAGAGAATATATCAAGAAGTTCAATGCTGAGGTACCTCGAGTTAGAAAAGCTTCTGATGTGACGCTAAAATATTTCTTGATAGCAGAAGTTAGACCTGGAACTGACTTCTAGAAAGAACTTCAGGGTAGGGAACTTGAAACCCTATGTGATTTCTATGCACGAGCTGAATCCTACAAAGTGGTGGAAGAATCACTCCAGAAACTCGCCAAAGAGAAGAATAATGGGGAAAAAAATAAATAGGGGCAATAATAAGAGGAACCGGTCTTACAACCCTAAAAACGGAGGTTCGAGCAAGAGAACCTCTAACATCAGAACCTCAGGTTCCAAGGCTGAAGCTCAGAATGATAAGACAACTCCTATCATAGTGAATACCACTAAAACTCGCACCTCAAATCGAGGTAGAAGCCCTCCCCGCAGAAGTCTTAACAGGTATGAGGAATATACTCCCCTAATGACTTCAGTTCAATATATCTCTGAGGTTGTGGATAAGACTGGAGTATTCAGGAAGCCCGCTAGGCTCGGACCCCCTGGAAGGAAGGATATGGCGATATACCATGCCTTCCATAACACTAATGGGCATGAAACGGTTGACTGCCGTCACCTCAAAGACAAGAGTGATGACCTATTATAGAGAAGATACCTAACAGAATTTGTAGCCCAGGAAGCTTAGAGGTACAATGAGAATAAACCTCAGAAAGAAACTAACAAGGAGAAGCAGACTAATCCTATTAGAGCGATGAACAACAGAACTATAATTGGAGGTTTGCATGTAGGTGGGGATACTTATAATGCGAGGTCCAGGTATGCACATGAAGCCCGGGGCCGGCCTCTGACTAATGTTTTTAATATGTCTGAAAGACCTCCCAAGCTTTTTAAGAAAGAATCTACAGACATTGCCTTCACTGAGGAAGACGCTAAATGGGTTCATCACCCGCACAATGATGCTCTAGTGGTCACCATTTCTATTGGAGGTCTGAATGTGCACAGAGTTCTTGTGGATAATGGAAGCTCAGTCAATGTACTTGCATATAGCACCTATCAGGAGATGGGCTACCTGGATAAAGAGATGAAAACCGCCTATAATGAGCTTCGAATAACCTGTCAACCTCTTCTTTGAGTGCATAAGATGCGCCGAACAATCAACAAGGAAAGAGCTTCTGCACTCAAAGAAGAGGTTGACAGGTTATTCGAAGCTGGCCTAGTACATGAGTGCATTTACCCTCAATGGCTAGCAAACCCCGTTCTAGTCAAGAAACCTAATGGGAAGTGGCAAACATGTATGAACTTCACTGATCTAAATAAAGCTTGCCCAAAGGACAGCTTCCCACTGCCATGAATCAATCAGCTTGTAGACTCTACTGCCGGGCATGATTTGCTAAGCTTTATGGATGCTTATTCCGGGTATAATCAAATCCCTATGTATGAACCTGATCAGGAACATACCTCTTTCATTAATGATAGATGATATTATTGTTATATTGGAATGCCATTTGGGTTGCTCAACGCGGGAGCTACTTATCAAAGACTGGTGAACCTCATGTTCAAGGATCAGATTGGTATGACCATGGAGGTCTACGTAGATAATATGCTGGTTAAGTCAAAGAAAGCAACCGATCACGTTGCTCATTTATCAAAAATGTTTGATATATTGCGGAGGTTCTGCATGAAGCTTAACCATAAAAAATGTGTCTTTGGGGTTGAATCTGAGAAGTTCCTAGGTTTCATCGTGAACCACAGGGGGATCGAAGCTAACCCCGCAAAGATCAAAGCTCTTGTCGAAATGAGGTCCCTCTGCACTGTGAGGGAAGTTCAATGCTTAATTGGAAGGGCAGTTGCCCTGAATAGGTTCGTGTCTCATTCTTCAGATAAGTTCCGAGAATTCTTCAAGGCAATCAATAAAGGGAAAGACTCCAATTAGACCCCAGAAAATGAGGTCGCCTTCTAGAAGCTAAAGGAGTACTTGGGAAGCCCATCACTGCCTTCCAAACCTGTTGATGGGGAAGCTCTGATAGTCTACCTGGCTTTATTTGAACACTCGATCAGTGTTGTCCTAATTAGAGAAGAAGAACAGGTTCAATTCCCTGTCTATTATGTCAGAAAGAGGCTACTCGATGTTGAAACTCGATATACCAACATGGAGAAGCTCGCATACTCTCTAATCCTGGTATCTCGAAAACTCAGGCCATACTTCCAAGCTCATAAGGTCGAGGTACAAACCTCATACCCACTCAGACAGGTTCTGCATAAACCAGAAGCTTCGGGTAGAATGATCAAATGGGATGTCAAACTCGGGCAATTTGATATTGATTTTAAACAAAGGACTACAATCAAAGGGCAAACGTTAGCTAATTTCTTGTTAGAATTCCCTCCATGTATGGAGCGTGTTAGGAATATATTCATTTGATGATGTACAAAATACTAGAACAAAGTCTAGCATAGTTTATCTGTAACAAGTCTTTCTAGTCTCGGAACTTTTCTACAATCAGATTCTAGATAGTGAACATTCATGTTTAGATGTCATTTACACTTATAAGATTTTCAAGAGAATTGAAACTAGAGTCTGGATGCAAATCAGAGTCTAGGAGTTGATCGGAGTCTATAGACTACCAGAGTCTATAGTCTGTCAGAGACTGAAGATCATCAGAGTCTGAAGTTTTTCAGAGTCTATAAAGCTGAAGCTGAATTTGGAAGATGATCATAGTAAATGGAAGTCTTCGAAGATAAAGCCAATTGTATTGCAGATATGCTATGGGAAGGAAAGAAAATTTCAGAAGGAAACTTTCAACTAATAATTATAAATTTTATTCATATTGTAATTTGATTTTATGTTATTAGTTGATAGGTATAGACTCAACTAACATTCTATGTAACCTAATAATATTGTCAAATTTTGTGAGAGCGTAGAGATAGAGATAGTTGCCATAAAAATACAGAGAAATTGCTAGGGTTTGTGTACACCTTAGGAGAGTTTGTATTCAAAACTTGAAGTGCACTATGAATGGACTAAAGATGTCAAGAAGAATGCAAGGTCTCTTCTAATTCAAGAGTATGAGTATTTTGAATCAAAATATGGGGAATCTATTACTGAGATGTACGATATGTTCACAAAACTCCTGAATGAGATGACTATACTTGGTAAGGTTTATGATTTTGAAGATACAAACACCAAGTTTCTGAGAGCCATTCCTGAAGAGTGGGACAACAAAACAATAGCCATAAGAGAAGCAAGGGATTTGGATGAAATCTCTTTGGAAGAATTGTATGACAGACTCAAAATATATGATCTAGAGATGCAACATAGAAAGAACAAGAAGTTTGTGAAGGCAAAATTTGTGTCACTCTTAATGGAATCTGAGAAAGAACAACAGGAAGAACCCACAGAAGTAAAAATCAAGGATTCAAGGAAGAAGGGTAAAACTATTGTTGAATCAGAGTCTACTGACATAGACTCTGATTCTGATGATGAGATTAATCTGAGTCAAATAATGGCTATATTTGCTAAGAATTTCAAAAGGATTAAATTCAACAAAAGAACTGAAAAATTCAGCTAAAGGCCATCATTCAAGAAGGAAGATGAAAAGGTTGAGAAGAGTAAAAGCACCATAATCAAGCTTGACAAGGCAAAAGTCAAGTGTTTCAACTGTGGAATATTGGTGCACTTTGCTAATGAATGCAGAAAATCAAAAAGTCAAGGCAAAGAAAAGACACTTCTCTCAACATGAAAGGAGTAGGCAGATTCAAGCTCAGAGGATGAAGTTGATTATGAAAATCTAGCATTGATGGTTGTCTCCTCAGAAAAATTAGAATCTCCCAAAGAGACTTCATCTCCTAAAACTCAAGTATCAATCTTTTCTCCTGAATCTTTACTCAATTTAGACTCTGATGGTATAAAAATTGTACAAAGTGAGATTAAAAATATAATGACAAAATGTAGGTCTCTCACTAATGACAATGACAGGTTAATAGAATAAAATTTAACCTTGACAAGTAGGAATAACCATTTAGAGTCTGAATTAGTATTTATGAAAGAGTATAAAAAGGATTATGAGAAATGCAGACATAACTACACTGAAGTCTTAAAAGCTTATGATTTTGTTAAGAAAGAACTAGAGGAAGAAATGCTTAAGTTCAAAGTGCGGACAGACTCTGGTAGAAAAGTTCAGGAAATTCTCAACAATCAAAATTTGTGTCAAACTGCTAGTCTAGGCTATGACAAGAGTCAAGGCAAGAGACCTATTGATGAGATGAATAACAATGAAGAAGCTAGCCAAGTTAATAAGACTAAGGACAAGAGTGTCTTGACTCCTGTTAAGTTTGTGTCTTCTGAAGGAAAGATTGTTTTACTTAAAGAAACCATAAACTCATCTGTGAATGATCCCCCTGTTGTTGACAAAAAGATAGATGAATCAGGAACAAAGAAAACTAAGAAAACTGTTAACATTGGGTATCTGTCTAAGTCTAAGTTAAATGAAAAGCTAGAGAATTTAATAGAGTCTACAAAGATTAGGAGAAATAGGAATGGTAAGGAAGGCATTAATAAGGCCAATAATTATCAAAAGGATCATAATACTCCTAGAAAGAAGTGTTATAGATGTGGAAACCACAACCAATTTGCTCTAGACTATAAAACAAAGATTGAAAAGAAATCAGAGTCTATTCTTTCTCAGACTCTGAAAAGTCACTACATTCCACATAAGCCTTTTTATCACTGTGGTAGCATATTCCATTCGATTTATATGTGTAGGGACTATCATGATTTGTATTACAATTTTTATGAGCTAAAATCTTCAATTGATAAAAGTTGGTATGACACTGTTAAGACTCCACCAGAGTCTAAAGCAACAAAGGAGATAGGTAAAACAAAAGTGAAAAATACTAAGCCTATTTCACCCAAAGTTAGTAGTAAAGGATCCAAAACTGTTTGGGTCCCCAAAACATCTAACTAGTTGCTATATGTATGCAGAGAACTAGGGTAAAAAGAGTAACCCTAATCCTGGACAGTGGGTGCTCAGGACACATGATTGGAAAGAAATCACTGCTTACAGACTTTGTGGAGATGGTTGTCCTAGAAGTATCCTTTGGAGATGGCAACAAAGGACAAACACTAGGATATGACAGGATTGTACTTGGGAATGTCATCATTGATGAAGTAGCTCTAGTTGATGGCTTGAAACACAAGTTGATTAGCACAAACAACTTGGAGATAAAGGTTACCATACTGGCTTTGACAACAAAGAGTGTCTTGTGACTCACAAAGAAACAGGCACTTTGGTTTTCAAAGGGCACCAACATGGTAACAAATATGAAGCCAGCTTAGAGATTTACAATCACAAAGAAGTCACATGTTTGTATAGCAAGGCCTCAACTGAAGAAAGCTGGAAATGGCACAAGAAACTGTCACACATCAAATTCAAAACACTTAATAAATTGGTGAAACAGAGTCTTGTAAAAGGACTACCACATGCTGACTTTATACAAGATGGACTGTGTGAAGCATGTCAAGTTGGAAAACAAAGGAAAACATCCTTCAAGAGCAAGACAATAAACACCATTTCTGAACCTTTTTATCTATTACATTTTGATTTATTTGGTCCAGTAAATGCGATGTCAATTAATAAAAAGAAATATGCTCTTGTCATTATAGATGATTATACAAGATACACATGAGTTTTCTTTTTGTACTCAAATGATGAAGCTTCACAACACATAATAGACCATATCACTTTTCTAGAAACAAAATCAAAGAAGACAATAATAATTCTAAGGAGTGACAATGGTACTGAATTTAAGAATTCAATCATGGAGGAATACTGTGCATCAAATGGAATTACTCAATAATTTTCTGCACCAAGAACACCTCAACAAAATAGAGTTGTGGAGAGAAAGAATAGAACACTCATAGAAGCTGTGAGGACAATGTTGACAGAGTCTAAACTACAAGCATATTTCTGGGCTGAGGCAGTCAGTACAACATGTTTCACTCAAAACTATACATTGATTAATATGCATGGAAAGACTTCCTATGAAATGATGAAGAACAAGAAGCCAAGTGTGAAACACTTTCACATATTTGGATGCAAGTGCTTTGTACTGAAAGTACATCCTGAAAATATAAGCAAATTTCAAGCCAAAACTGATGAAACAATCTTTCTTGGATATGCACCAAACACAAAGGCATTCAGAGTGTTTAATCTCAAAACTAGAATTGTTATGAAATCTATTCATGTTACATTTGATGAAAAAAAGATTATAATATTGCAGGATGAGTCAGAGTCTACAACACTGGAATTTAAAATTTTGAAAAGTTGAAAAGTTCTGAGATAGATGAATATGATGAGGATGAAGAGTCTCAAATTACTCCTAAATAACACAGGAACCTTCACACTCTGAGGGGAAGCCATAAAATTCAACTCTAAACAGCTCAGAGTCTAACAGTTCAGGGTCTACCCAAATAGAGTCTAGACAGACATAATCAAGTTCTTTAGAGTCTAACTCATCAGGGTCTGGATCATGAAACTCTGAATAATTTTCAGAGTCAAGCAATTCAGGGGGAACCTATTCATTTGAATTTCACTTAAATACAGGAAATGCCAATGATTTAGGGGGAGCTTCAATTTCTAAGAACCAATCTTCCACCAGCTAGAAAATGGCAATGGATCATACTCCTGATTTGATAATTGGTGATCCTGAGAGTGGGGTACAGACTAGAACAGTCACTCAAATTGAATGCCCATATAGTTGTTTTCTCTCAAACAATGAACCCAAGAAAATTGAAGAAGCCTTGCAAGACCCTGATTGGATTATTGCAGTGCAAGAGGAATTGAATGAATTTGAGAGAAACAAAGTGTGAAAACTTGTACCAAGACCCAGAGATAGATCAATTATTGGTTCAAAATGGGTGTTCAGGAACAAACTTGATGATACTGGAACTGTGATTAGAAACAAAGCAAGGCTAGTTGCAAAAGGTTATTCTCAGGAAGAAAGAATTGATTATGATGAAACTTTTGCACCTGTAGCAAGATTGAAAGCTATTAGAATGTTTCTTGCATTTGAAGCTCATTCAAAATTCAAGGTGTATCAGATAGATGTGAGAAGTGCCTTTTTGAATGGAAAATTGGAAGAAGAAGTCTATGTGAAGCAACCACCGGGATTTGTTGATCCAAAATTTCCTGATCATGTTTACAGGTTAGATAAGACACTATATGGATTGAAGCAAGTACCTAGAACATGATATGAAACTCTATTAAAAAATTTCCTTGAAAATGGTTTCATTAGAGGTACCATTGACAAAACTCTCTTTATTAGAAAACATAAAAGTGATATTTTGCTTGTCCAAATTTATGTGGATGATATTATATTTGGTTTTACTCGTGAAAAACTCTGTGAAAAATTTACCAAACTAATGCAGTCAAATTATGAAATGAGCATGATGGGAGAGTTGAACTTCTTTTTGGGACTTCAAGTCAAACAGACTGATGATGGGATTTTTATCAATCAATCAAAATATATTAAAGAACTATTGAAGAAGTTTGATATGCAAGATTGTGCAACTACCAAAACTCTCATCTCAACAGCCACTAAGCTAGACTCTGACCCAAAGGGTAAGAAAGTTGATAACACTAACTATAGAAGTATGATTGGCTCATTGTTATATTGAACTGCTAGTAGACCAGATATAATGTTTGCAACATGCCTGTGTGCTAGATTTCAGGCTGACCCTAGAAAATCACATTTGATAGCTGTGAAAAGAATTTTTAGATATCTCAAGGGTGAACAAACTCTTGGACTTTGGTATCCTAGAGAGTCTGATTTTTCACTAATTGGCTATTCAGACTCTGACTATGCAGGATGCAAAGTGGACAGGAAAAGCACAATATGCCAATGCCAATTTCTTGGCGACAGATTAATTTCTTGGTTTAGAAAGAAACAACAAACAGTATCAACCTCAAAAACTGAGGCTGACTACATAGCAGCTAGAAGTTGCTGTGCTCAAATTTTGTGGATGAGAAATCAGTTACTTGATTATGGACTAACATTCTTAAATATTCCTTGTATTGTGATAATACTAGTGCTATTAAAATTGCAGAGAATCCAGTTCAACATTCTAGAACAAAGTACATTGATGTCAGGTATCATTTTATTAGAGAATATGTTGAAAATAGTACTATTGAACTTCATTATGTTTCAACTGACAGACAAATTGCAGACATTTTAACAAAACTACTTGATGAGTTTACCTTTCTCAGACTGGTAGGTGAATTAAGGATGTTAAATATATAGGTGATCAATCATTACAAGAAACAAGGTATGTACTTTAATTATAGTCATTGATTTATAAAACTATAATTTATTATTGCAAAATTTTATGAAGTACTTTATCTTGATAGCGTCTAACTTCTAGACTCTGATGAGTCTATAGACTCTGATGGTTTAGACACATAGACTCTGAAACGGTTAGAATTCGCTTTTGCAGACTCTGATTACGTTTAAACCGTTCAAATGACTTGAAATATGCGGTAATAATTACTTTTTACTGGTTACAGGCTATAAACTCGTGTGTATTGTATGCAAGTTTAACAAAATATAAATTTTACATACAATTAAATCACTTGTTTATTACAATCTATTTTCTAAGGCAGAAATTACTTACAGAGCTTCTGAAGAACCCTAACTTTTTATTCTTAAGAATTTTCACTACTTTCACTTTAATTAATTCAGTGACTGCTATTTCTACCGTCATGAGGGGACCCAAGGCAATTGCTTTCACTTTTGGGGATTTCGAGTTCATGACAACAAACCATGTTGCAACCCTTGGAGACAAGAAAACTCCTCAATCACTAGATTTCTTATGATTCTTCTCAATCACTTTATTTTTAACATGTCAACTAGATTGGCAGATAATTGCTGTGTGCAGGCCTACAAATAGCAAAGGAGAATTTTCTCTAACATCAAGAGAATTGATGAGAAGAAGGGAACCAACCTGTCTGCCATGGTGTATCCACAGGTAATGCAGGTATAACTATCAACCTACAAACCTTTTATCTATAATTCTTCTTTCTTTAGAGGTGAAATAATGCAGGAAAAAATTATGAAAAGCCCCCTGCACCTACCCAAGCAGCCAAATTCTCTTCCACCACACAATCTCAAAAACCCAAATCTAAAAAGAAACCAACCTCTGTTGTCTCTCAAAACACACTTATTGTAAAGAGGAGGAGATTTATCCAAACCAGGCTTATAGATGAGCAAAGTGATGAGGAGCTTAATCCCCTAGAGAAGCAGGTTGTTGAAGGGCTTTCATTACTAAAAGAAGGTCATGATGCACCTGATTCTAGCCCAAAAGCCAAGACTGCAGACTCTGAAAAACCTAGGGATGCATATCAGGATTCTCAACTAGAGTCTCCTGAGAAATCTTTTGCTAAGAAATACAAAAGGTTAAGGAAGACTTCTTCTGCACACACACACACAAGCTTGTAATTGTGACTAACCCTGTTTTGCAGGAAACAGATGCTCCTAAGGCTCCTGCAGAGCCAAACTCTGAAAGCAAGAAAACTCATGAACTAGAGTTTAATGTTGAGTCAGAGTCTAGACTACCTTCAGACTCTGATCATGATACATTTTGGGAAGGAATGCCAAATGAAGCAACCACAAGTCTTATAAACTCTATAATTTTCCATTTGATGAGGTGCTTATCTTTCTATATCATTTGGTGGAATCAATTGAAGATCCAGAATCATACAAGACACAACAACAAGTCTTGGATCTTCTCTCAACATTTGATGCCCTAAAGAAGAGAATGGAGATGGAGCTACATACGTATGCACATGATGTAGTTACGAATCTATACATCTACCTCTTCAACTCTTCATTACAAAGTCAAGCAGATGAGATCATAGAAGGCAGGACAATTGAAGTTCTCAAAGCACTTGGTGTGCCAGACTCTGAAAAACCAAAAATGAAGAAAGACAAGAAGACAAAAGCCCTCAAAATTAGACAATCAGAGTCTGTTGCTGAGTCAGAGACTGAGTTTGAGCAACCAGTCTTTGATTATGAAGCAATTTGAGATAATGAAGTTACCTACAGAACAACCATTCAATGGATTTTTCACTTTCAACCTCTGTCAAGACAAGTGGTTGACTATTTTGTCCACAATATAGGAACAATTGCCAATAAATACATTTATCCAACCTACTAGAGTAGATTGGATCAATTGAAGGACATATACTTTCAAAATATGAGAAGGGAGCTGTAGGAACTCTTTAATCTCATAGATGCTCAGGCAATCAATGCAATCCATACAAGGGCCTTTCATCAAAATTTGGATGCATTTATTATTGAAGAACAAAAGAAGGAAGAAGGTGTTGGAAGGAAGTTGAAAGAGGGCACTAGTGTACCAGTGGTGACTTGAGAAATAGGTGTTCGGTCTGTCTCACCCACACAAGAACCACCTAGTCAGAGGTTGAGTGATAGTGGGACAGAAGAGTATGTTGATACGCCCTCTTTGCCAACTCACCAAAATGCTGATGAGAACCCCAATGATATGGGAGGACAGACTCTGATGGAGGCTCATGAAGAAAACTCACAATCACTTCTGTCAGAGTCTATCTACTTTGAGGGGGAGTCTCATGCAACAACAATCAAAGATGGTGACACTAAAACTTTGGATTCTAATGAAGTAATATTGAAGCAGTCAGAGTCTATTGTAAACCCTGAGACTGGGATATTGGAACCAACAGACCCTAAAAAGAAAGAAGAATATAGTAAGGGTTCAGAGTCTGTTGCTGTTCACCCCTTGGTGGAAATCCCTAACCTTCAGATAATTGAAGTGGTACCCCTCCATCAAGGAGGTTCCGGTATTAAAGCTTCTCTTACTTCTCTCACACCCTCTTCTGTAGGATTTTTGAGTGCACCCTCCCAAATAACTGAAAAAATGAAAATGAGAAGTTGGCACTGGCCCAGGAAAAATGAGAGGTAGACAAGGTTGTAGATAGCCAGAGTGAGGATGAGAAAGTGGGTCCCTAACCCCACTTTGAGAATGAGAGACTAAGGTATCATGAACCTAGCTTTACTTATTGGGATCAAGAATTTCCTCAAAGTTGGTCCAATGAGTTGAGGCAGGGGATGGATGAAAATTCATTTGTACTTATCTTGCAGATTGGCAAGAAGGAGGAAACTCTAGCTGCTCAGAAATCATTCACACAAAGACCACAACTTCATTTAGTGGATTCTCTAGCTAGGAGAGCAGAAAGAGTTATGGACACTTTGGTGAATGCACCACATATTCAATCTGAGACTACACAATTGAAGCCAGAAGAACTAATTCTTATCATGCCTATCCAGGCTAGGCTTCCAGAGTCTACATAGTCTGCTCACTCTAAGGAGGAGTCAGGGTCTATAGTCCCTTTTGTAATTTCAGAGTCTACTCCACCACCAGAGTCTACACCTTCTGTCACAAAGATTGAGCCTGTTGATGCTGTTGATGATTCAGTCTCCGAAGATGAAGGAGAGATGAATCCATCTTTCACCTATTTCGATCAAGTTTTTCCTCAATCATGGGAAACATCACAGACTAGGGGTTTCACTGATTTTGACACTTTTAAGAGCATTTTGGCTATTCATCAATATGAAAGACTTAAAGCTTTTTGAAAGAAGTCTTTTCTTCAAGATCATGGTCATTATCCTGATGAGGCACAAGATGTTTCTCTCACTCAAGAAAGTAAGGATATAGCAGCTGATAAAAAGGTAGCTAGGGAAAATGTAGTTGATCAATTGGCTGATGTGATCACTAATATCTCTCATATCAACACACAATTGATTAGTGTTGACAATACCAAATCTATGCTAAAGACCCGGTTTGAATCTTTGCACTCTCTTCAACTCTCCAAGGATGCTGCAGTCAAGGAATCCTTGGATGATTACAAGACAAAACGAATCACTCTTCAAAATGATGTCAATTCTCTTACTGCAAAATTTGATTATGTGATTGCTGCTCAGGCCAACATGTCCTCAGTATTGGAACAAATTCTTTTAGCTATTACAGGTGGTGATGATGTCAAAAAGGGGGAGAAGAAAGAAGTGGGTAGTTCAATGAGTAATAAGGTTGATGCTTGCAAGGATGACAAGTCAAGGGGAGTTAAAAGGAGGAGAGATGATGATAATGATGTAGCTGGTGATAGTTCTCATGGTCCTAGGGGTCCTGGTGGTGTGCAACAAAAGAAATATGGAGTGTTTGTTAAAACACAATCTCAGACACACCATTCAGGGAGTGAACATGGAAAATCAGAATCTAAACCAAACTCTAGTAAAGGTAAACAGAGTACAGACTCTGATGAGAAGAAAGAAGGAGAATTCAATGAGGCAAGCTATTGGAAGTGTAGTCAAACAAATACACAATTAAGGGCTAGAAGAATAAAAGGTCTTGGAGGTATTTCAGTACTGACATTAACAAGACTACTACTTTAGTAGCTGATCCAAAGTCTCTTACAGATAGTCAATTTGAAAAGCTCACTCAAAAACACTTTAACAAAGTGGTGTCTGCTCAAATTGTCTATAATGTTTTTGAAAGAAAGTTGCCAGGAGGACAGGGTGGAACTGAAAAGGTGAAAAATAAGATGTTTTTATATTTTCTGAATGGAGGAACTGTAAGGTGGATAAGTCAACAAAATTTCATATTCTTCAAGAAGGCTGAGGAGTTGCAATATATCAGATTTCTTCTGTCAATAGCAGTTGAGGTGAATAAGAGTAGAAGAGAAGTGACCAATAAATGGTTTATGGAGATTGATAGGAAGCTAACTCAGCACAGACAGACAAATAAGCATATGGGAAAATTTTCTCTGAAATATGTTAATTCTGAAGGGAAGGATTAAGACATGCCTCTGGAAGTAAAAGAAATTAAATTTCAAGAAGGTGCGGGTCACTACTTTGGGTTTCAACCTATGGAAGGGAAGATTAATGTTTTGATGCTTAAAGACTTAAAAGAATAAGAATGCAGTGCAAATGATCTAAGAGCAGCTTACTGTCAAATCAAATGTGAAAATGAAGAGATGATCAAATTGAAGAAGTTTGTTGGTGAATCTCTAGCTATTGTGGAGGAGAATATGTTGAAGTCATTTCTGAGAAACAACACAGCTTTTGAGAAGATAAATTGATAAGTAATTCTTTGTTCCTTGTAAATTTTTATATACTGTTCTAGATTAATTGTTTCATTATTTAGTTTTGACATCATAAAACCTTGATTTATGCTTACATTTTACAAAGCATAAATAGGGGAAAATTGTTAGGAATATATTCATTTGATGATGTACAAAATACTAGAACAGAGTCTAACATATTTTATCAGTAACAAGTCTTTCTAGTCTTTGAACTTTTCTATAATCAGAGTCAAGATAGTCAACATTCATGTTTAGATGTCATTTATACTTAGAAGATTTTCAAGAGAATTGAAACCAGAGTCTGGGAGTTGATCGGATTCTATAGACTACCAGAGTCTATAGTCTGTCAGAGACTGAAGATCATCAGATTCTGAAGTTTTTCAGAGTCTATAAACCTGAAGCTGAATTTGGAAGGTGATCACAATAAAGGGAAGTCTTCGAAGATAAATATAATTGTATTGCTGATATGCTATGGGAAGGAAAGAGAATTTCAGAAGGAAACTGTCAACTAATAATTAGGAATTTTATTCCTGTTGTAATTTGATTTTCTGTTATTAGTTGATAGACAACTCTCTATATAAACATTCTATGTAACCTAATATTATTGTCGAATTTTGTGAGAGTATAGAGATAAAGAGAGTTGCTGTGAAAATAGAAAGAAGCTGCTAGGGTTTATGTACACCCTATTAGAGTTTGTATTTTTGTTTAATACAAACACTGATATTTTTATTATCTGAGTTTTGATCTTTGTTAAAATAGTTCAAGTTTGATTCTTCTGTAATTGATTAAAACTAAGGTGAAAAAATTACACAAGTATTCAACCCCCCCTTCTACTTGTGAAACTGGGATAGCAGAGTGAGGTTCATTAGATGAAGCTCCCGAGCCCCTTAAAGGAGAGGTTCATGAAGAAGGCTACGCTCCTTGGTGCAACCTATACATCGATGAAGCTGTCAATGGTAATGGAGCAGGTGATGGTATTGAGCTCATAATCCCTGAAGGGTATCGGTTACAAAGCTCAATTCACATTTCCTTCAATCTCACCAATAATGATGCCGAGTATGAAGCTCTAATAGCGGGCCTGAAGCTCGCAAAGGAAATGAAGGTAGAAAACATTCATGTGTTCATTGATTCGATGATGGTTGTTTGGCATGTTCGAGGAAGCTATCAAGTTTGGAGTGAACACACAGAGTTATACCTCAGGTATGTTCAGGACCTTATGTCGAGGTTTTGAAACGCGAAGCTCGAGCACAACCCAAGGTAGAAGAATGCCAATGCTGATGCTTTAGCCAAATTCGGCTCTAACAAAATGGCGAACCTTCTGAGAGTCATTCCCTTAGAGCTTCAGGATCGACCTAGTATCGACCAGATGCTACAGGAAAAAGAGGCGAATTTCTTGGCTAGAACCTCTCTCCAAATTCAAGAGTGGAAGAAAAAAATATAAAGTGCAAGTCATTGGGGGAATATTAGAGATCACAGCTGCAATGGAGAACCTATGGACCTCTCCAATTCTGGAATATATAGAGAAAGGAACCCTCCCGAGGATAAGCATGAAGCTCGAAATCTTAAATATAAAGTTGCGAGGTATGTGACTTATGACACTTTACTTTACAAAAGGGGTTTTAATCATCCCTTACTTAAATGCATTGCTGGAGATGAATGTCAATATATCATGCGAGAGGTTCATGAAGGAATCTATGAGAACCATTCTGGAGGAGGTTTCCTAGCCCACAAAATACTCCGCCAAGGAGACTACTAGCCAACCTTTAACATCAACCCAGCTGCGTCTCTCAAACATCTATCTAGTCTTTGGCCCTTTGCCGTTTGAGGAATAGATCTAATTGAAGAGCTTTCTAAAGGGAAATAAGGAGTTAAATACGCTGTCGTAGCTGTGGATTACTTCACAAAATGGGTTGAAGCTAAACCTCTAGCTTCTATCACAGCAAGCAAGCTAAAGGAATTTATCTACAGGGCTATTGTCTATAGGTACGGGGTTCCATACCAACTAATATCAGGTAATGGCAAAAAATTTGATAGTAAGGAAATGAGAGGTTTATGTGTTAGGATCTAAGCGCTTACCACTATGCCAAAAGCAATTACTTGTGGAGAAGGCATAACTTATAATCTTTATATTGTAGCAGCTAGCGCCACGTTTGGATTTAGTAAAATGCCAACACTCTAATAATCCCCCCCAGCATCTTCCAATACTAATAAGTCCATGTTAAGAGACAATGATTGCATAACATACTTTTGACATAATATGCGCCCTTGGTATAATTATGCGCTCCGTAGGATTCGAACACGTGACCTGCTCTAATACTAATTTTTAGGATCTAAGTGCTTACCACTATGCCAAAAACAACTACCTGTGGAGAAGGCGCAATTTATAATCTTTATATTGTAGCAGTCAGCGCCACGTTTGGATTTAGGAAGATGCTGACACTCCAACACTGTGTGAGGACCTCGGGATCAAAAAGAGCTTCTCGGCTGTCTGCCACCCTCAGAGCAACGACCAGAATGAAGCTGTCAACAAAATCATCAAACATACACTGAAAGCTAAGATTGAGAAAAGCAAGGGATGCTGGAACGAAGAGCTTCCTATGGTTCTGTGGTCTTACAACACCACACCTCGAACCACCACTAGTGAATCTCCATTCACCCTAACCTATGGTTACGAATCTATGGTCCCAGTTGAAGTTGGAGCAGGATCCTATCGAAGAACCAATTTCGAAGATGAGAATAATGAGGTTGCACTTCGCTTAACCTTGGATCTGATAGAAGAGGTCTGAGCTTCTGCACAGATGAAGCTCACAGCCTATCAACAGCGAACCAGGAGGTACAATGATAAGAAGGTTCGGACTAGACCTCTCAAAGTGGGTGACTTGGTTCTCAGATGAATGACGCCCAACATGAGGGTACCTGGCCATGGTGTGTTTGGGGAAAATTGGGAAGGCCCCTATCAAATCAAATTTGTATTGTGGGCATGTACGTACCACTTAATGGATCTAGATGGGAAGCTCATTCCAAGAGCATGGAATGCTGAACATCTCAAAAAATACTATCAGTAAGGGTTTCACAGATGCTCGACGAGTAGACTTCTTTCTGGTCAGGTTCAATAAAGGCAGCTTATTAGTTATAGTTGCTCAGTTTTTCATTATTCAGATCTAGTTGTTGCTTTCAATACCGGGGGGGTAGCGCATGTGCACCTCATCGATGGAATTATTCTATTAATTCAAAGTCTTTTTCCGAATTATTATGGAATTTATGTTCTAGTTCATACAATTATAAGTAGGTTATATATTGTACCTTAGAGGTTCACTATTGAAGCTCATGCCGAGTTCTTCTTCAAAGAGATGTTTTTGTCAAATAACTCGGGGGTAGTACATATGCTCTACTTGGACCCTACTCGGAACAGTGAAAACGCCCGATTTCAAATATTTTTGGAAGATTACGAAGATCACATAAACTGTATTTGAAAGATGGGCATAAGGTTCCCCTTGCATTCCATAATTTCGAGGAACCGGGGGTAGTTGTTGTGCCACAAATTTAGCATGAATATATTTGGACCTCTAAAAGACTAATCTGGAACCTCAGTGTAAGGAGGTTCAATGACAGGCATATGTTCTGCTATAGAAGCTCTGCAGATGCCTGAAGCACGAGGTCTGGACATGAATAAGGTTCACTCATGGTTGAGGTTCGCCAATGTTGAGGTTCAGAATATCAAGGTTCATCTGTGACTGAAGTTCGAGCTTCGAGGGTCTGAGGTTCGAGGTTCGAGGTTCAAGATTCGAGGTTCAAGCAACTAGCATCTGGCAGATTAACGGATAAGGATGACCTCCTAAACTTTAGGAGCACGGAATTAAGGATAAATCTAGACTCTTGGAGGATAATTACAACATAATATTAGTCATATATCATATGTATAACTTATATATGATCATCTCCATATTCTATATTGATTCTGCCACCTGGGAGAGGTTCACCTGCAGAAGGACTCTTCATGGAAGCTCCTGACAGAATTCTATTTGACTTCTACAGCTACAAATCAGTGGTGGGATCACTACTGACCACCTAAAACCGTGGCTGATCTCTACAAATCGTAAGCCCACAATCTACAGAACTACGTATGGACTTGATTCCCTATAAATACGGGATACGTAGGCCATTTGTCGGGGATAATCATTCGAGTAAGGATGAGGGGCACCCTAAATTCTCGAGAGATATACTTTTCCGGTAATCTTGGGAGGCTTGCACGGAACTGCACCACCCCTACTTCATCGGGATATCGACAAATTCAGTCCAAACAACAATCCAAATCATCTTCCCACGCACTGTGGAACCTCGGCTGTGAACATGTTTTCATAGTTGAGATCAATGCTACCATGGACATATTTTCTGGGGGTGTTGGTCAAATTTCTTCACAACACTTATATTTTAATTTAATACTTCATTTAAAAAAAATTGGACTTGCTCTAATTAATAAATATATAACGATCACAAATCATATCACATTGAAATTATGTGCATCTACAATTTACCCGGGTTAAGAAGCTAATCGCCTTAATATGCAAAGTGTATATGCGCGGAAATTGTTTCTGAATTTCTGGCGAACTTTCTCTTTAGTTGCGAGTTGAATTACGAGTTGAAGTTGATTATCTAGAAAGAAAAAATGAAAGTTGAAGCACAAACGAGTAAAATAAAGTACAATAGAAAATATCAAAGAAAAAGAAAACTGTAAGAATATAAAGCGAACAAGATAAAGACGTATCAGAATTTATTTGACATTCCAAGTCAGCCTTGTTGACGACCGTTGTGAACAAATGAATGGTCAGAGATAATCAGGAGTCGGGACCTCCATGAGTCTAAGTTCCAAACTAATATTCCATCCGTCATTTTTTAGTTGTCACTTATGTAAAAAAACTAATTCCTAATTATTTGTCTTTCTCTCTTTTCAAAATAATTTTATAGAGAGTTTTTTAAATAATACCCTTCTATTATTATTTTTAATATTTGACTAATTGAAATATGCAAACAATTCATTTAATTCAATGCAATTATGAGGGACAATCATATAAACACGTTATGTAATTAATATTTTTCTTAAGATGTGTATTTTTTCATAAGGGACAACTAAAAGGAGACGGAAGGAGTACTTTGTTTGATTTTTTATTTTTCAATTAATTAAATATTAATTAAAAATTATTTATAGTCAAAATTTGTGTTAACTAGATCTTTTCACAAAATTAAGTATCAATATCTATAAGAATTGCAAAAATATTGATTCTCATGTTTATTTTTGCATAAATGAAAACATTATATTTATATGTTCGTGTTTTAGATGAATAAATTATGATTTTGATTCGGTTTGCATAAACTTCTTGATTTTGTTAGTTGGTCTCAATATGTATAATATGAAAATTTAAATTTATATTTGGTATGTCCACCAAACCCGTATCCTTATATTTTCAAATGTTTAATTTGCCGAATTCCTATATCTCCATACTATGAACTAGCATTCGCACTCCCACACCCGTGTCCTTCTTTTTAGTCGTAAAGTAAGACCGCCCAATTGCCCAAACTTTGGCACTAATCCGTAAGCTTAGGCTCATAGAAGTTTTATGCTTTGGATAATTTACGATTGTATTCCTGACTTCCTACAATGTTAATAGCTTTTAATATAAGGCTTATAAAGGCTAAAACCTTGTATGTACTTGTACAGGAAGGTTAGATTGCAGATTGTCAGATTTTTGGCATATGCTAAGTTTAAAGTCTGGTTCTGCTACTGCATAATTGGTGGTTTAAATTGAAAACAGTAGATTGCAAGCGGTTTAATCAATAATATCGTGATAATGTTATAATTGTAGTTATAAACTTTAAGTTAATGCATCATTACGGAGATAATTATGATGAGATCGCAGATACTTTTGTTACACCGGATCTATCAGATACTGATAGCTTTGCAAAAGTCACCAGGTGACTTTCCCATAGCCAACATATCGCTACGGTCCAGCGTTACATCAAATAATGGCTCCCCAAAGAAATTAATTAAACTTGTAGCCACTACAGTTTACAGATCAATAATCTCAAAATTTCTCTGGAACAATTTACCTATTTGTCTGTAGGGAAAAATGCCCATAGGCCATAGTCCTTTACGATCAAGATACTCTTACTTATTTCGTGGAACTCCTACCACTTGCATGTCCTTCTCACCCCTTAGTCACATAACCCAGTCGGAGTAGATAGTCACGGTGGCAAATTACGCGATATAGCTAGGCTAGATGGCAAAATCCCCAAAAATGGAGGAATGACTCATGGAGAAAGAGGAATAAAAAGGACAAATTTGAGAAAACGAAGGGGAGTAGCCAGTAGGATAATCTATAATAAAAAAAACTATCAATAATCCCTGCAGAACAAACCCAACCATGAACCATCAGATGCGTATGTAGCATTGTTGTAATTGACAGAGAGATCAAACAATCAAGGGAGTTCCATACACGCATGGATGAAATTAAGGGGAGAAAATTTCTGATCAGTATGTTTACTACAATATTTGTGATCATATAGAAGTAATATACATCTGAATCAACGAAACACGATATAAAACAGTTATTCCAATATACTTAATCCTGGAATAGTACTAACATTTCTCTCTTTTTTCGATCTTTCCATGAGGAAAAAGAGAAAAAAATGAAGGAACAGAAATATAAAAGTCATCTAACACTGCCATTTGCATTGCTAGCTAATTGAAGCAGCATATTTCGAAACACGAGTTAGTAAAAATTAACAGAGTTTCCAACAGATAAAAAAATAACTAATTAATAAGCTTGTAGATCAGAGGCTTCATGAATGGTAGTCAATCTTCGAAATGAACGAGCAGCCAATTTAGCACGACGAGTAGAGTATCTCTGAATCTTCCTCAACGATCCACATCTCGATATTCCTAAACCTCCTCCTGCCTGTTTATCACTACTAGAAATCTTCTTCTTTATGTTCATAGATCCTTCAGGCATCGGAGATTGAATTGATAGATCAATCGGTGTTATTTGTGACTTGCTACTTCTCTGACCATTTTTGTTGGTTGATGAAATAGCAGCACTAGCCTTGACAGCAAGCGCAGCCATGTCAGATGCGCTTAATGGATACTGAAGTTTCGAGTTTGGAAGAATAAAATAAATTTGACCAGTTTGTAATTCTTCGGTTAAGTCCATGGCTTGTATGTGTTCGTCATAGTACAAGCTATCGGAGTTGCAAATAAAATATTCGGATTTGGATTCGGATTCAGGNAATAAATTTGACCATATTGTAATTCTTCGGTTAAGTCCATGGCTTGTATGTGTTCGTCATAGTACAAGCTATCGGAGTTGCAAATAAAATATTTGAATTTGGATTTGGATTCGGATTCAGAGTCGATTTGAAGGAAAAGTTGTGAAACAGTGAGAGGGATAGGGAACTGACGGAGTTGTCCGTTGAGTGTGATTACATTAGCAGATGATGTGGATGATAAGTTGAGGTGGTGGTTCGAGTCCATGATTATCCAAGTGGAAAAACAAGCACCCATTGTAGTAGATTTGTGTAAATTTTCGAGTTGATTTGTAAGGGGAAATTTGAGACAAGGAAAGTATGTGTATTCGAGTTTGATAAGAAGAAGTGGTGTGGTTTGAGTAGTTATTTATAAAGGGGAGGAGCCGTCAGAATGGGAAAGGAGAGGGAAAGTTAGTTGACGTATGGAATTTTTCATTTGCTATTTCTTAAATTTTGTTTCTAAAAAATACTCGGGGACCAAGGCGACAATAACACGGGTGGTGAAGCTCGCGATATTACTGAGAGATAAGCAGTGACGTTTGCACTCTACTATTTGAGTGAATTATGTTGGATCAAATCAATGCTCCCATAGTAATTTACTTGTCTTGTTGAAACACATGCATTGTTTCTATATTAGGATGTGTATTTAGTATTCCCTAATTTATTTGCAGATAAAAACATGTTTCTACTCTAAACACAGTATATAAATATTAAGTCAAGAATAAAAATTGGTAGAAGATTCAAGTTAGAATCAATTATCAAATCAATGAAGACTCCATCAAAATAAGCATTGCAATGGAAAATGTTCTAAGGCAAATTATTGATAGAGAAGTCACAGATGTGAAGCTGATAAAAAGGTCAAAAATGAACCTGGTAGAGAAGTCTCAAATTTCTAAATGGCTGAATATTCGGTTGAGTGCATTCAATAAGTCAAGTAATGAAGCACTTATGCGAGAAGTCTAGGAGTGATCAATTTGAGAAGTAGCCTATTGAGTCATTCGAGAAGTATGGGTAGTCAACTCACTCGAGAAGTCTAACTCACTCGAAAAGTCTAACTCATTCGAGAAGTCTATTCTGATCGGGAAGTCATCATGTGAAGAATGCAGTCGAGAAGTCGAGGCAATCGAGAAGTGAGTGTGCATGAAGTATCTAATCGAGAAGTCAATGAAGTACCTAATTGAGAAGTCTAATACCATGACTTCTCAAAGCTGATTCAAGTGAGTATTCGACTGATTCAAGAGGCTATTTTCAAGGAAAATTGTAGAAGAACAAGACAAGTTTGTTGAAGCTCTGCCATAACAGGATCAGTCAAACCTGGAATGATAGAGACAAGTCTACAATGAAGCTTAGAAGAAGAACAAGACAAATGACAAAAAGGAGAAGGCTGGAAGAAAAATGACTGTCATAGTTTGTGTTAGCTAGAAATAGATAGTAGTCAAATGTAAAGTTGTTTTTGTCTATTTCTAGTTTTAGCTTAACTAATTAGTGAGTGCATGTGCCAAAAGACATGTTGTCTATGTAGCAATTGCACAGCCTCATTAGTTAGTGGACTGAATACTTTTATCAAGTATTCATACCTTGTTTCTACTTCCAAGAATAAGAAGCTGAAATTCACTTTGAATTTCAGATTGTAGCTGATTCATTCTAATATACAATTAGATTGAAAGTTAATTCACTATATTCTTACATTTCCGTATTTATATTTAAGTAAACACCTGTGAATTGACAAAGTTACAAACACTATCAAATAGTTCATCAAAAGTAAATGAGTGAAAACAAAAAAGAAGAATTTGAAGTTATACATTCACTCCCCTCCTCTGTAGACTTCTGTAACTCTAATTCCTAATAAGTAGTATCAGAGCCAGGCTGTTAACATACATACAGTTTGAAGATCAAAATGAGTTCTCAGAAGTTGAGCAGTATAAAGATTTCTCCTTTTGACAGAAAAAACTACAACCTATGGAAAAAGAAGATGTTAATGTTGATAAAGGCTGCCAACTCCATGTATCCAAAAATCTTGAAGAATGGCCCCTTTATGCCAGTTACATTGGTTCCTGAAATTTCCAGTGGCTCTGAAGTGATACCTGCAACATGGATACCCAAAGATCCATCTCAGTACACAAACACAGAGAAAGAAAAGGTGCCACTTGACAATAGTCTAATGGTCATACTCATAGAATCTCTAGACATTATTATATACAACAACATTGTCAACTGCACCTCTGTAAAACACATATGGAAATGATAGAAATTCTGTGTGAAGGAATTGAAGAGGTAACAGACAACTAGAGGCAACTCCTTGTATCACAGTATGAGGCTTTCATGTCAAAACAAAATGAAGACATAACTGAGGTGTTTGAAAGATTTAACAAACTCATCAATGACCTTCAACTCCATGGAAAGTACTATGAAATAAAGGAGAAAACTATGAAGTTTTTGTTGACTCTCCCAGAACATTTGGAGCATAAAATCTCTGCAATTAGAGAAGGAAGAGATCTACCAAAACTTCTACTTGAAACCCTCTATGGAATTTTAAAAACATATGAACTGGAACTCTATTAAAAGAAGTCCATTTTAGCAAATAGAGGAAAGATGGCCAATGTTTCAAATGCCTTGGTTACAAATGAACCATCAAGAACTGAGAATACTAGTACAAGTAAGAAATTGAATATTAAAGAACTTGAAGAACGGGAACAAGAAGAAAAAGACTCTGTCAAGAGTGAATCAGTTGAAGAAGAGTTCTAAACTATTGAAGAGCTTGAAGGAATGGATAACAAAACCATGGCCTTCATGGAAAAGAAATTTGGAAACTTAAGATTCAATAAAAATAAAAGTTTCAAACCAAGACCAAATTTCAACTCTTCCAGCAAAGAAAAGACTCCAACAAGAAGCAACACCAATAAAGGGTATAAAACTAGAACAATTGATAGATCTAAAATAAGATGTTATAACTGTAATGAGCTTGGACACTTTGCAACTAAGTGTTAAAAACCTAAAACAATCAAGAAGGACAAAGATTACTTGGAATTGGAAGCCAAGTATGAGGCACTCCTCAAAAAGCAGACATGAAAGGCTTACATAGTTGAAGGAAAATGCTGGGATGACACAGACGAAGATAAGGAGGAGGAATACAGAAATTTGGCTCTCATGGCTAACTCACATGATGGAGTATCATCCTCAAACACTCAGGTACCTTCATTAGTCTCACTTGACATGTCAAACTCTCAGTATAAGAAAACTGTTGAAGAATTGAGCATTGAAATATTTAATATTCACACTAGTATAACTACTGCATATGAGGAAATTACTAGATTGCTAAAGGCTAATGATGAACTGACTGCTAAGAATGAGACCTTAGAATTGCCCTTGATAAATTTGAAAAAATTGAAATAAGAGAATGAATATCTCAAGAACAAAGTCACTTGCCTAGAACAGAATGAAAAAGTCCTAAGAGATCAAATCTCTGGGAATGAATTTAAGATAAAAGCCTATCACAACTCATCTGTGACACTGCAAGAGTTTCATGAGAAACACCAAGAGAATTCTAAAGTTAGAGTTGGGTTTGACTATGACACTCTTAAGAAGAAAAATTTTATATCAATAAAAGGCAAGAAAACTGAGTTTGTTGGAAATCCTCACATTTTGAAAAATATTAAGGCTCCAATTTTTAAGAAAGTAACTGTTGAATTTGATGAAGTCAGTATGGTCATCAAACAATAGTTGAATGATGAGGATGAACTAATAGCTAAGAGTGATGTACCTTCTGTTGAAATAGAAGAACCAGTAGTCAAGGCCAAGTCCATCCCTGTTAAAATAGAATCAAAACAAAATGTCCAGAAAAATGACACCATGCATGCTAAGAAGAAAAAGACAAATATAAATGGCAAGGTAGGCATTAACAAACACAATAACTATGCACCTGTTCACAATGCTCCTAGGAAGATTTGTAAAAATTGTGAATCAACAAATCACCTTACACATGTGTGCAAGAAGCCTGTTATTAATAATGCTGAATTTGCATGTGACTATGTGAAACCTTTGATTCATGATAATCATAAATTCTGTGACAAATTTGATTGTATGCCATGCAACTTGAATGTCATGAATATTTGCTTTAGATTAAGGAAATAACTTGTTGAAGGATGTATCAGTCAAAATCAAGATAGCAAAACTGTTAGGCCTAAGTCTGCTAGTCTAGTTAAAGGAAGAAAACACTTCATGTCACTAAGAAATGCATCTAGCTCTGGAAGTACCAATCAAGCTCAAAATCAAAATCAGAAAAATGAAAGTATGCATGATCAAGTGACTAAGACTATTAAGAACAAGAATGACATTCATGTGACTAAGCATAAATGACCCGACTTGTTTGGGTACCAAAGAAAATTTGATTTTTTTACATTTGCAGGGCACAGGTAAAAAGAAGGTCATGTGGATCTTGGATAGTGGATGTTCAAGGCATATGACTAGTAACAAAGCCCTGTTGTCACAATTCAAAGATGAGGCTGACCCAATGATAACCTTTTGAGACAACAGCATTGGTTTCACCATGGGATATGGGAAATTGATTCATGGAAATGTTGTCATTAAAGATGTATCTTTGGTCAGTGGTTTGAAGCATAATCTACTCAGCTTCGCTCAATTCTGTAACAAAGATTTGAAGGTGGAGTTTGACAAAGAATTGTGTCTCATATCACACAGAAAGACCAAAGAGTTTCTCTACAAGTAGTAAGGAAAGGAAGCGTGTTTGTAGCAGATTTGGACTCTGCAAACAAGGAAATAATTTGTTATTTTTATACCAAGGCCTTAGAAAATGAAAGTTGGCTTTAGCACAAGAGACTGTCTCACTTAAACTTCAAGAACATTAATTCTCTAGTCAAAAGAGAATTAGTGAAGGACCTGCCCTTACTTGAATTTTGCATAGAAGGATTGTGTGAGGCATGTCAAAAGGGAAAGATGAAGAGGTCAAGCCACATAAATAAAAAATTTACCTCAATCACCAAACACTGCAATTGATCCACATGGACGTTTTTGGACCAGTAAATATCATGTCCATGTCCAAGAAAAGATATGCACTTGTCATGGTTGATGACTTCTCCAAATATACTTGGGTTGAATTCTTGTATTCAAAAGATGAAGCTCCTGAAGTTATTATTGAAAACTTGAGGAGATTAGACAAAGGTCCTACAACTGTAGTAGCCATAAGAAGTGATAATGGACAGAATTCAAAAATGCTACATTAAGTGAATTTTGCAAGGAAAATGGGATCACTCACCAATTCTCAACTCTAAGAACTCCACAACAAAATGGAGTTGTTGAGAGAAAGAACAAGACTCTGATTGAAGTTGCAAGAACCATGTTAGCAGAAACAAATCTTCCAACCATTTTTTGGGCTGAAGCTGTTAGGACTGCAATTTATACTCAAAATAGAACACTCATCACAAAACCAGTTGGAAAGACTCCTTACCACATCATGACAAATAGAAGACCATCTGTGAAGTACATGTATGTGTTTGGAGCAAAATGATATATTCTCAAGGATGATACTGACCATATTAGAAAGTTTGATGCCAAGGCATATGAAGGAATATTTGTGGGATACTCTTTAGACAAAATTGTCTACAGAGTACATGTGATTGATCAACAGAAGGTGATGGAAAGTAAAAATGTGACATTTGATGAGTTCAAGTTTCTTACAATGAACTTGGAAGGTGAGAACTGTGACATACTTAGATTTGAAAATGAAATGGAGCCTGAAACATTTGCAACTAAAAATATTGCTAACATTCATGAAGATTCACATGTAGAAATCTCATATAAAACAACTGTAGAAAAAGAAAATGATGATTTCAGCCACATTCAGCTTGAGAATTCTCCACACAACCCTAGCATCAACTCAGGGGGAGTTTCTCAAGGGTCTGCAACAAATGGCACCAACTTCAATCAGGAGGAAATATGTTCAAGTGATAGAGATGTAGTTTATCAAACTAAATGGAATAGAGCTCATACAGCTGATCAAATCATTGAAAATCCTGATGAAGGTGTGAGGACAAGGAGAACAACTATGAATGAATGCTTATTTGCTTGCTTTCTGTCTCAAATTGAGACAAAAAGAATTGAAGAAGCCATGTTGGATCCAGACTGGATAATTGCCATGCAAGAGGAATTGAATCAATTTATGAGAAATAATGTTTGGAAATTAGTGACACCTCCAAATGATGGATCAATAATTGGCACTAAGTGAGTCTACAGGAATAAAATAGATGAACATGGAATTGTGATAAGAAATAAGGCAAGGTTGGTTGAAAAAGGCTACTCATAAGAAGAATTCAGTGATTATGATGAGACTTTTTCTCCTGTTGCAAGACTGGAAGCCATTAGAATTTTTCTAGCCTTTGCAGCACACTCAAACTTCAAGGTCTATCAAATGGATGTCAAAAGTGCATTTCTTAATAGTGAATTAGAAGAAGAAGTGTATGTGCAGCAACCACCTGGTTTTGAGGATTCCAATTTTTCGGATTTTGTTTACAGACTCATTAAGGCATTGTATGGACTCAAACAAGCCCCTAGAGCATGGTATGACACTCTGTCAAAATTTCTTCTAGAGAATCAATTCACTAGAGGAACAATTGACAAAACTCTTTTCTATAAGAAGCATGGTGAGGATATCATACTAGTTCAAATTTATGTGGATGATATCATTTTTAGGTCTACAAATGAAAAACTATGTCAAAGGTTCTTTAAGTTAATACAGAGTGAATATGAAATAAGCATGATGAGAGAGCTCAATTATTTTCTAGGCCTTCAAAAAAATCAAAGAACAAATGGCATTTTGATAAGTCAAACTAAATACATCAATGACTTACTCAAGAGGTTTGACATGCAAGATTGTTCACCTGCCAAAACTCTAATGTCTACAGCTACACAACTTGATGAAGATAAGAAAGGAAAAAGTATAGATATGAAGACCTACAGAGGAATGATTGGATCTCTTCTCTATCTCACAGCTAGCAGACCTGACATTATGTTTTATACCTATCTATGTGCAAGATTTCAGGCAAATTCAAAGGAATTACATCTCATTGATGTCAAAAGGATTTTGAGATACCTCAAACGAACAACTTTCATGGGTTTATGGTACCCTAAAGAAACATGATTCAACTTAGTTGGATACTCAGATGCTGATTTTGCTGGATGCAGAGTGGATAGGAAAAGCACCTCAGGAAGCAGTAAATTTCTTGGACAGAGGCTGGTGTTTTGGTTTAGCAAGAAGCAACAATCAGTTTCTACTTCCACGGCTGAGGCTGAATACATAGCTGCTGGAAGCTGTTGTGCTCAAGTTCTTTGGATAAGGAATCAACTAAGGGATTATGGACTAATGTCGAAAAGAATTCCTATCATGTGTGAAAACACTAGTGTCATCTCAATTGTTGTCAATCCAGTCAACCATTCCAAGACAAAGCACATTGATGTAAGGTACCATTTTATAAGGGAACATGCAGAAAATGGAGTGATTGAGTTATTCTATGTTCCTACATAAAAACAATTCGCTGCTATATTTACTAAATCACTTGATGAAGTCACCTTCAATAGGTTGGTTAATGAAATTGGAATGCTAAATTCTTCAAGTTAAGTGGCCAAATGAATATTTCTTCCCAACTGTTACAACAATTGTTTCACATACATGAATTCTATATGACTTATCTAAGTGAAACATGTAGGGTTTCGTGACACAAACGCAGCAGAATAAACGCGAAAAATAAATAAAAATAGCGAAAC
>QRFB01001812.1:24997-53389 GCA_008931105.1 Oenanthe javanica | reverse complement strand
AGTGTTATTTAAATTATGAATTTAAATACTGTTATTATTATTAATTCGAATTTATTTATTTAATTAATTAAGTGAGACTTGATTAATTATATACATATTAGAATTTGAATTTAATAATAATATAAATCCAAAATCTGAATGAGTTTTAAAAGGTCCAATCAGATTAGGGTTTTGGCCAAAGTATCTCTCTCCCCTGTATATACATAAAGATGTATAGTTTAGGGTCACAGTTTTTATAATTTCATTTTTGAGAGAGACAAAGAGGCAGAAACAGGCTAGTATCTAACTCCGGTGATCGTTAGACGATACGACGTTCGTGTGGATACCGATAGAGAGCAGATCTTTGTGAAGGGCTGCTGTGACTCATCGCTTCTGGACCTCTGTAATCATCATAAGGAAAGCTTTAATAAGGTACACATCTGATTCTCCATAATCATCCGTCAATTATACACAGATCCTGCGTTTGGGATTCGTTATTTTTTTTTGTATTTAGCGTAATTCCGCTACGTATATATGCACGGATCCCAACAAGAAGAGGGTGATGATTCAATATCAGATGTTGCAGGTGATTGTAATGGTTAGATGGATGTAGGAGAATTTGATGTGTTAGTTGACAAATGTGAGGAGTCATCAAATGTAATGAAAGGAAACAGACCTCGTCAAACAGAGCAGGAAGGTTAAGAACATTTTAAGAGACAAGTGAGGGATTTATATATTGTGATAGTGAATCTGAATAAAATGGGAATATATTCTCAAGGATTTTCACATCTCTTGAGACAAAAGAGGTTTGTGTGAGAAGATTTAATAACTTATAACCCTTTTGGCTAGAAGGATATCCCAAGAAGATACAGGGTACAGCTCTGGGAAATAATTTATTAGTGGTAAATGATGGGTTATGTGCAAAAACCAGGCACCCAAAACTTTGAGGTGTGAGTAAGTTGGTTGTTGGTTGTATAAGATATAATATAGTGTGGAGTTGTTTCGGACAGGGGTAAGGAGTCTATTAATTATATAATTAGCAGCTTGAACACAGTCACCCCAGAAAGAGACAGATAAGTGTGTATGAAATATGATAGCTCTGGAAATCTCAAACATGTGTCTGTGTTTTCTCTCTACCCTAGCATTTTGTTTTGGGGTATGAGGACATGATGTTTGATGTGATATACCAGTATCAAGAAAAAACTGAAGAAAGTTTTTATCAACAAATTCTTTAGCATTATTAGACTTTATGGTTTTAATCTGTTTATGAAATTTGGTTTGAATATAGGTATGAAAGGCTTTAATAATAGAGAGAGCATCAGACTTAAAAGTCAATAAAGAGATCCAAATGTATCTACTGTGGTCATCAACAATGGTGAGAAAATATCTATGGTTGCCTTGTGTTGGAATTTTGTAAGATCCTCGTGTGTCTCATATGTCTATATTAATTAATTCAAAGTTTTCTGACGCATATGAATCACAGTTGAAATGGTAGCTTAGTGAACTTGGCCATAGGACAAGTAACATAAATTTGATTGGGAGCAGATTATTTTGAAATGGCAGAGATTTCAGGGATGAGATTAAGTTTTGAAATTGGGGTATGACCTAGTCTATGGTGCCAGGTACTTACAGAGTCATTGATTGAAGGTTTAACAACAGTGTTTAGACAAGTAACAGATGAAGCAATATGCTTAGATATCAAGGATAAGGGGTAGATCATGGGTGTGCACTAAATAGTATAGGCCTTGTTTGGCTTGTCCTACTGTTATAACATTGCGTGTGTGACTATCAATGATCAAACAATATGTAGGCAAGAATTTCACTTCACAATTGTTGTGTTTGATAAGATTTTGAACAGACAGTAAATTGTGTTTGAAGAAAGGTACACATAGAGAATCAGTTAAGGAAATACCATTAGAAAGAGTAGCAGTACCAGTGTGAGTTATCTCAACAGTTGTTCCAGTTAGTAGATTGATATGTGTGGATGAAGTCATAATTGTAGGAGAGTCAAGGTTTTATAGATGTGGTGTCATGTGATCACTTGCGCTAGAATCGATTATCCAATCATTGGTAGCTACACTAGTATTGGAACAGGTTATCATCCTAGAGAATGGAGTTTCCAGAGCATCTACAGTATATATCTTGACTGGTCTGCATATTTGACAGTTGCACAAGTTATGTCAGCTGAGATAATTGTTGAGGGGTGAATAGAGAGTTGTCCACATTTGTGTCTGCAGAGGCAGTGCATTAAAAGATCTTTGGAGGAGTACCTTTGTTATACATAGCGAGGATATCATGTTCACGCTCTTTACATGATTTGAGTAGATCTCTATGCGCTTCCTCTTGTTGGAGAATAGTTGTGGCATTACAATACTAGGCATTTTCAACACTAGGCAATGGGTTTTTTGAGCAGAATGGATGTCATTGAGACCATTAAGGAACTTAAATAGCTTTGACTCCTCCTTTTAAACTTCAATTTTAGACAATAGTTTTGTAATTTCATTGGTCGTACTAGACGCAACTGGTACGGAGTTGAGAGAATCCAACTCTTCCCATACAGATCTCATAGTAGTATAATAATCATTGATAGACATACCTTCTTGTTTAATATCATACAAATTTTTGTTTAATTTGTACTTTCTTGACCCATTTGTAACAGAGAAACGTTATTCCAGATTTAATCAAATCTCTCTTGAGGTATTCATATAAATGATAGATTTTCTAATAGCAGGGAAAACATTAGAGGTTAGCCAAGAGATTACCATATTATCACAAGTGTTGCACATTTTAGCTTTGAAAGGATCATCAGTAGGAATCTCCACAGTTCATTTCCCGAATCCAGGTTTTCATTTTGAAGAAAGACCAATTTCCATGGACCTTTTCCAAGATCTGTAGTCTGAGCTACCTTGAAGTTTATCAACTTGAATAGATGTAGCACCATCTGAATGGTGTAAAAATAAGGGGTTTTAACATATCTTGATACATTAGACGATGAGCAACCATGGTTAGTGTTTAATGGAAAGTAGATCTGGGTTTTGAAAAGAAATGTTTTAGGAAAAAAGACTGAGAAAGAGGACTCAATTAGCAAATCTCTAATATGATTTAGAGCACAATGACTTTGATACCATGATGAGCAATGAAGATAAAATATAAATATTTCATGATAGATATAATCATGAATAGATGATAAGAATGCAGGAAAAGGGATCAAGGCAAATATATTATAACTGCATTGGAAAATGACAATAGATCCTCGGTCTTGCCTAAATAGAGGTGACGGAAGAAGACAAAATCTTATCCAACCTAACAACTTTTATTTTGACAAAAATAGTACTGGTGATGGGTAATAGGAAAATGAAATATTCTAAGCTGAGTTGTCATTCTCTTTCTATTGTATTGGATCATGTGCCTTATCAAATGTAGAGATAATTGCTTGAGTATTTAGCTTTATGACTGTGGTTAAAGACTCCATATTTTCCACTTCATAGTCATATCCGAAAGTATCAATATCAGAGGACTCTGCAGTGCCAATATTCATATCTTGATAATTAGGTTCATAAAAACTACCTTCTACTTCATTACCTATTGGAGAACCATCCTCTGAATTATCATAATCATCCGGGCCAGGGCCTCCTCTTCATCTTCATCTTTTTCCTCAATCAGAGCTTGTTGAGGTGGCAATGCAATGCCATGTCTAGAAAACAGTCTTGGATAAAATCTGTTACAATGGTAGGAATCCCATGATAGGAGTCCAACTGTTATTATATTCTTCAATTTTTTTTAGAAAAGTTACAATTATTTTAAAACAATTATTATCTTAAAACGAAGAGTGCTTGCACTCTATCGCCAAGTTTTGAGATTTTTTTTAAATAATAATTGTTTTAATTTTTTAAAATAAAAATACGTAATTAAATTTATTATCGACTCTAAATTTTAATATTAAATAAAAATTTATATTTTATATTTTTATTTAATATAAAATTTATAAATTAAAATTAGTAGCCAAAGCTTTTATCTAATTTCAAAAAAGTGATCCTACTTTAAATTAATAAATTGGTGGCTATATTCTAAATTGAATTTTAAAAAGATGCTTTGATTATATACTTATAAATTTGTAAATTTTAAATTAAACAATATTATGCGAAGTAATTGTAAGTTAATATTTTAAAAAATAATTTGAATGACATAAACTCATATATATATTTATCAAAAGTAAAAAAAATTATCGAGTTTAAATATTTGATTGAACTCGAAAAAGTGTTCTAGTCGAGTTTGAACCTGCCTATTGAGTTGAATTTCAACAACAGCTCATTTCGAATTATAGCCTTCCCGCCAACTCAAATTTGGTTCGAATTCAAACTTGATAATTTTATACTTCCGATAAATATTTATGTCCATAAAACAATTTTATAATTATTAATTTTTTTATTTTTCCCACATAATGTTATTGATTATTAATTTTTATAGTTGTCAAATTATTAAAACACAACCAACTTTTTAAAATTCGATTTAGACTATAGCAGCCATGATTCTCAAAATAGAGTTCTGTAATAAAAAATTTGTCCACCAATTTGTCAATTTCAAACTACAGCCACTATTTTGAAATTAGGTGTAAAATTTGACCACCAAAATACAAAATACTACAGTATTTTACAAACACAATAAAATCAAACCATGCGAAACGATGGCCATCAAATTTTCCCAAACATTATTCTTTAAGAATCAATTGCTACAAACTCTAATTTTCAGAACAAATTCACATATGAATTCTGTACTATTGTCCTTTACAACAATGGCTGATACAAAGTCTGCACGAGTCCCTTGGGGACTGTAATACAAGACTTTCAAGCTGCAAATTATTTGTGTAATACAATTTCAGAATTTTCCAATCAATTAAATGAATAGAATTTTCCAATCAATTAAATGGATAATAATGGAATACAATGATTTTATAATGTTGTTGTCAAAACTTTTCCATCACAATTGCGCGCATGAAATCTTCTGGTGCTGCAAAAAAGAGTTCAACAACATATGTTAGATGAGTATCTCAGGTACGTTGAATTTTTGCTGAAGAATTATTCGTGCAACAATCAAGAATGAAATGTAACTATCTCGTTTCAACATCGATACAACCACACAGATTATACATTGCATATCACATCTTCAAGATTCTCGTATGAAAGTGTGAAAGACCATATCTTGGAGAATGCATTCTCAAAACTTCACTATGAAACTTATAAGCTGCCCTATAAAGCCAAGCCAGAGCACACCGTAAAGTATCAATTCGAACACACAATTATATACTTTCTCACCTAGTAACGTTCTTTTGCTTTTATTATTTTTTCCCTCAAGTAACCATGTCACAACAAATGGAGAGCCAAACAACCACATTACAAAAAGAAACCCAACTAAAAATAAAAGAATGCACCAAGGTTTAGGGACATGTTCTTATGATCACTGCACAGTATGTCAAAATTTATTTAATATACATAACTTAAAGTAATTTAAAAATTTGTAATATATTAAAATTGTGATTAACAATACATTCTTGATATGTAGATTAAATATTTATTATTTTGATACAAACTAAGTTTTTGAAGTTACAATTTGAGATTTAACATATTTAAAATTGCCTCACTATCATTTCTATGTTGTATTTAGACTATATATGAAACATAGAATTGTATTACATTTTTAAACGGGTTTCAAAACCAAAGACAATTATATATGAAACATAGAATTGTATAATATTTTTAAAAGGGTTTCTGAACCGAAATCACCACATTAAAATTGGAGCGGTTTTTAGTAAACTTTTGATTTTTAACCTTAAAAAGGCACTTTATTTGTTTTAAGTGCTTGTTACCCCAAATTTTTGACAGGCTTTAAGCCTCTCAACAATCCTTCAGTCAAACCTCCTTTTGTGGTGAACAATGTGTTCAAAAATGAGGGTCATTTTCTCTCCTTTAGCCTCCATCTACCAATCCTGATTTTTAAATCTTAATAACTCCAGCAATAGTTCCTACGCATGCACTTCCTCTCATATCCTTTTCCCCGACAACGACACTTCTCAAATAAACCTGTAATACGCATTGTATTGACAATATTGACAAGATATTTCCATGTTCTGTTTTTAAGAAACTATTCTCCCTCACTTCTGGTCATACCACTTCAAAATTTCCACTAAAGATTGGACGTGCAATAGCACTATGCCTCATCCTAGCTCGCCCCTGTTCTCCTATTTCATAGATGCATGACCAAGACCAGACCTAGCTATCCAAAGCATGTCAAAATAATTTCATTGGACACCTAAAACTTGTCATCTAGATGACATATAAAATAACCAAAGCAAACATACACTGTACAGTGTATCCCGTTTGCAGAGTAGGGATGATAAGAAGTAGGCACTAGGCAGACTAAAAGAATAGAAGAGAGGTTATTTCTGCAACAACTCATGGCTTGAATAGAACAAAACCAATATAAAAACATTTTATAAAATACAAGAGACAGTGGACAGCAATTAAATACTCCCTATTATAGTATCTCTGATCATAATCAACTACTTTAATCCCATGTCTTTCTTAACATCCATATGAGATCATGTCGACCCCTCATAGCATACTCCTTATTATAGTCTCTCTCATCAAAATCAACTACTCCTATCCTACGTCTTCACGAACTTCTATCTAAGGTCACGTCCTCTACGAGATTTAAGGCCAAAAATATAGCCACAATTGCTCATCTTACGTCCTCGTCTGGCCTCTCCACCTCACTCTCTCTACCAATATACTCTCAATCATTCTCACTGGCACTGATACTTGTCTCCTACAGACATGGCCAAACCATTTTATCTTCCCTATATTTCTTCTCCGAAATATTGATTTTTCTCGGAAGACATTATTTGGTACTCCGTCTATTAGTGTGACCACAAGTCCACCGCATAATCCTCATTTCCATCATTTTTATCTCTCTCTCACGCCTTACTTAATGCCTAACACTCAAACCAATGCCTAACACTCAAACCTATACATCATGGGTGATGGGTCCAACAGAAACTCTGTAAAATTCACCCTTAAGCGGATCAAGATAACATTTCCAGCAGCACATAATAGTTGGACAGCTTACAATAATGAAAGCAACGTACCTTTGCTCCCTGTGAAAAGATTGAATTGGCCAATGGCTTGCCTTAGGAACATTTCAACTCCACTGACAATAAGAGCTCCGGCATTCTCTGCATCTCTTAAAAGCGTAGTTTTTCTAGGTGTGTAAACAGCATCAAAGACTAGCCTGTAATCCTTTAAAGTTCCCTGAAAATATAACGAGGTTATATGTTCCTGTAACCAAAACTTAACTTTTTACCAAGTCAAACGATAGAGAAACCTGAGCCACCGGAATTCGATCTGTGCTTGGATGCATTCCTATCGGTGTTGCATTTGCAAGGATTGCTCCTTTTTCTGGTTGGAACTTGGCCAAATCCTCATAAGGCCGAGCTTCTCCACAGACTGCATGTGCAAGAGACTTCGCCCTATCTATTCAAATAAAAGTTTAAAAAATTGAAAGAAGGATCTGATGGCTTTTGTCCATTATTTCATGAACTAAAGAGCAGAAGAATATGAGGATTGACTAATCAGTGAAATACTCGTTTACGTAAGTGGAATTTTAATGGTCTACTGGCCAACTATGTGCTCACATGATTGTTAATCTTGTGAACTGGAAAAAATCCATTATTGAAGGAGCAAAGAGGGAAAAACTAACATATTAAAAGTTTCTCACATTTTTAAAGAAGGGCACTCTGCACACATACCAAAATTAATATCAAATATGATGACCCTTGCTCCCCTGGTTTTGGCACCAAATGCCAGTGCTCTTCCAGCACCTCCAGCACCAACCAACACAAATTGTTTCGCAGTGATTGGGGATGGAAGCGAAGCTTCTCCATTAACGCATCCCAGAGCTGGAAGATTTTAAAAAGTGTTATTATTGATATGTCATGAGGAATTAGGTAAGAAACTAGAACAAGTTGCAAAAGATGATACCAGTTATTTCCATTTAAGTGCTGCAATTTACAGTCTAATCGAGTACTAAAACAAACAGGTTGGCAGAGGTTATGCAAGTAGAGAATAAAATAAACACTATATATGTTATGGCCTTTTTAGTGGTTTAATCTATAAAATAGGATTTTAAGTTTCTTATATTCTATATGTTATTCTACCCAAAATATATAGAGGGCTTGAGATAGATGGCACTCCTAATATATGGATCAGAAATATAAACTCGCAAAACATTTGTATTACAACGAGAATGCTAGATGCTTTAAAACCTTACCCATTTCGCAAAACTCTAAAAAGCAAACAAATAATGAAGTGAGGTTTGTCTAAGATGTTTATGTCTCATAAAAATATTTTGATAAATTTAAGATAATAATGATTTGGAAAACAACAAATGCACCTTTAATTCTATCCTCAATTGCAGTTATAGAAGCTTCACAATCTGTATTGTAACCAATAAGCTTCCCGTCACTAGACCTTCGTACAATTGTATTGACAGCACCTATAGACTGATATATCATGCAAGAAGTGATTATTAGATTAACAATGACAGACACAGGGTTACAAGTATGAACTCGTGCAAAGAAAAGCCATAAAGGTTATGGACATGAAACAAATCGTAATGGAAAATACACAAAAAAAAAAACAGAAGTCTCTAGACAGGAATTTTGAAATCAGTAAACACAAGGTCAACCTGAGCAAGTGGATGAACTTCATCACAACACCCAATGACTGCTTCCTTGTATGGAATTCCAACACTATAATTCAAGTAACACAGTGTCATAAACAAACTTAAATACATTAGAATATAGAGTTCATTGTTATAACTAACAAAGAGATGCAAGATGAACAGATATTATTAATTAAAACTAATAAATCGGAAGCCAAATTATGAATGTACGCTGCTCAGTTTTGAGGCTTCCCTTCTAAAGGGAGAGGTTTCTTATTGATGTACCGAATAAGGGTAACGGTCTTATAATATGCTTGCATCTGTGGGAGGAAGGACAGATAAAAACCAGCTAAAACTGCTGTTGTGGAATAAATGAATAATTTTTGTTTAATTATATCCATTTGTGACAATCTTTGGGACAATAACTGGTAATTCTTATTTTTATAATAACATGATCGCAAACTAAAACTGGTTATGGTGAAGGATAAGATAAACCAGAAAAGAAATCGCCAGTATTTAGCAAGAAATATAATGCAGTTGAAGAGAGAACATACCTGTAACCAGCAAAGTCAGGACTCGAATAGACCGCAAAAAAATCATTGAGATCATCCACAAGCATTGGGACATAAATCCCATTGTAGCCTACATATCTGAAGGTAGGGTTATGTAAAATAGGGCCTTTGCTATGGCTTACTGGTTTTGAGATGAGCCCAAAAATTTTGGTGTCTGCATCAATATGCTCAACTCCATAAGCTTGTCTGAGGCTGTCTAGAGTAGGCAGACCCGGCACTGGATATCTATCAACAGATCCGTAGACAAAAAGACCACCAAATTTTGGTCCAAGTAACTGACTTATGAGACCCCTCTCTCCTGTTGAGTATGCAATCAGTGGAACCTAAAAGTTGGACATGACAAGTTACAACATTACAAGCCTATGATATGCTTTTAGCCAGAATTATAATACTATGATATATATTAATAATATGAAGACATTTATTAATTTATTGTTTCCTTATTGCTAAATACAAGCACATTACTTGATGTCTTTGCAAACTGCATATGTATGTACACATGTTATATGAATATTGGAAAGGCATCTCCATGTGTGGTATGGTATACATGCAATGGTTTTGTACTTCTGGCATGGTTTATATCGCAAGTCTGTATTTGTTAATAAATAATGCAACATGATCTATTGAACATTTTACATACCTGAGAATGCGAAAGCAAATGAAAAATCCTCTTTAACTCTGTAATACTACTTGTGTTGGAAACAAGTTTGATGATATCTGCTCCAGTAGACTGGATGTGCGCAACAAGCTGGCTCAAATCTTCTTTTGCATAAGTCAATGTATCCAGGAAACAAGATACGATTATTTTGCTACTGCCTTGCCGATTGAATTTTTGTTCCTCCAAAAGATCAAAAGCTACCTGAATGATGATATATACAGATACTTATGAACAGGTTCGTAGTGACTTGACAGAGCTATAATACCAAAGACAAGATTCAAGCATGCAAACACCATTAAGTCAGCTTTCATTATGTAACAACTATGGCTGGATAAACTTTTATATATCAATGCCATTTTATTTGGCATTAATCTTAAATTCCAGAAGTTCATGTATACATGCTATCCAAAATGCTTCTCACCCAGAAAAAGGAGCCAAAGCCCATGTCTTGGTTGCTATTGTTGATGGCTGCTTCTTCGACCGTGTTTCTTTAAATCATACAAAAATTAGACGCCTATCTTGGGTCAATAATAAGTTAATGAGCACAGAAGTATAAAATGTAGACATTTCCCTTTTATATTCCTAAGTTAATCTGCAGTTTACGTTCTACAAGTGTAGGTTGCGTCAAAGTTGAAATGCAGAATCTGGTTAAGATCTTAAGATCAATACAATGTGTTCCAAATTAGTATATTTACATATGCTCTAGAAAGTAGAAACAATCGTATAAGCCTTAGGCCCCTACTACCTTGAGCTCAATATCAATATAATCCGCTCCCAAATCTTTAGCTAAACGAAGGACTTCTACCCGCGTGTTTTCATCACCTTCATATTCACCGCCTTCATTTTTTGGCCTGAAATTTAATAATCTCAAGAATAAAATTTTATATCAAGAGAACCATATCCTGCATTAATCACCTTTTCACCAACCTAAAAGACAGCAATTATATGATAATACAAAAGTCAAACTACCTCAGAAACAGTTCCATAACGCAACTGTTGTTTTGCAAAGGTTTTTGCTGCAGTAATTTTATAATCACTCATCATGCAAAATGCAAATAATCAGTAACTCAATTTCTTAATATTCAAAATCTAATGACGATATTAGGTAATAAATGTACTCTTATATGTATACTTCTCACCTAAAATTAACACACTACCTAAAGTCCAACAATACAACTAGTCCAGGCCATATTCCTTGAATTAAAACACTATCTTATTTTATTTTATTTTTGCGATTTAAAAATATTATATTTCCATATATATGGGTTGCAATTAGCTGATGCGATTTTTGCAGATGGTTTATTCTGGTTGCAGCAGACCGTATCATGAAGAAAAAACCAATTTTTGAAAAGAGAAAAATGCTTCAAAATAATAACACATTGTTATAGACTGTATAGAAAAGAAATTAATTAAGATTGTGTTTGGGAACATGAAGTTCATTTCAAATAATGGATTTCAAATCACATGAATTGAGTTGTCATTTCAAATTTTCAAATTTGTACTAAAATTTGAATGCCTTGGAATTCAAATGAAATCCAAATCTAAATTATTTTGATTATTCAAAAACTGTCTTTCGACTAAGTTGAGAATTTCAAATGAAATACAAGTTCCCAAACAAGTAATAAAAGTATTTTTAAAGAAATCCCCTTTATTATTATTGTTAATATCATTTACTTTATAGTTATTATTTTATATCCTTTTTATATATAATTAGTGTAGGGAGGATCTTGGTTTTTCATCATCTAGGTGCACTTGGTCAGGATGATCTTCTAAAAGGCCTCGAGTTCGATGTCCTACAACTACAAAATATTTCCACATAATATTCTAAGTGTATAATTACATTCACCAATCAATTTGCTAGAAATGCAAAACAAAGGAATAACATATCAACTGCAGATTTCAACAAACAAAAAAACATGAGATGACAAATATAACATACAAATAGAAAAAACATTAGATGACAAATTTAACATCCAACCAAACTTGCTCCTGACATTGCTATCAAATTATACACATATACACAAAAAGTGACAACTAATTTTCAAAAACCATTACGAAAAACAAAAAAAAAAATCGCGCATCACAAACTTTCATTTCTACCAGTAATTAGAAATGAGGATTAAGCACTCGTAATCTTTTATTCATGCCACCACAAACTTTTTGTCAATACACATTATCCGCAGAGAATATCAGTCATACGTTACAGCAATTTCTATTTAAGGGCAGAACCGGAACTTAAAATATCAGGAGTTTAAAAAGTCTGCCTAAACTAATAATTAGACTGAATAAGAAACCGAAACAACTTCACGTAATTTTTCTGAGATATTAAAATAAAAATAATATTTTAATATACACAATCTTTTCGGATACTATTTTAATATACACAATCTTTTATAATACGAAATCTTCAATATCTCATCTATATTTTGTGTCCGCCGCGGAAACACGCGGAGGCTGACACAAAATATATTAAAAAAGTAAAAAATACATCAATTCCGAAGTCACATTAATAAAAAACTTTTCTACGAAGAACATACCTGCAGACAATGATCACAGGCAATGGTTTGTTAGTGAGCAGAAAATGAAGGTCATTTGGAAAACTAAACGTTTTCAAACAATCCAACCTGAGTTCAACAACATCTGCACCTTGAGCTTTAGCCTTGTACATATCACTCACCATTTCTTCCACACTTTGGCTCATCAATACACCACATATTGTTGTTGTATGTTTCAACACCCCAAGACTCCCCATTTCTTTATTTCTTGCTTTAATTTCTTGAACAACAAAACCACATAAATTCTCAACAATGTACACAATTGAAGACAAATGAATATGTGTGTGTGTGTGTGTTGTTGTTAGTGCTGCATTTGAAAAATGTGTGTATGTATATGTATATAAACTTGGTAGTTGGTGAAGTTGTTGGTTGGTGAGTCCTAGTTGGAGTCTACACAGCTCCTGCAACAAAAATATTATACAAACATGATGTTTGGTATGGTTTAAGTTTCTGAAGAGGTGTTTGTGCACTTTATTTTTCAGTTTAAAATTAATTTTAATTTATAAAATTTAAATACTTTTGAAGTATTTTTTCAAATTTAATTTTTTGTCGCGTGATATTTTAATATAAACATACACATTTATTTCATTTATTATATATATACTTTTATTTTAAGTTTAAATAATATAAATTTTATTTTTTAATTAAAATTTATCAAATAAATTTATTTAAAATAAATCCAAACATATAACCAATTTAAAATTAAAAATTACATTTGTAATTTAAAATAAATTTAAAATAATTTAAATTAACTCGGTTTGCTAATAGTTTACTATGGAGTATTGACTACTTAACTTTAAAATTACTCGATTAAAAAAGAAAATAATGAATCTCTGATACATTTTAAGTAATTTTCATCAGATATTGAATAATATTTTTATATTATTAACAATTATGCATATCAAAATAGTATCTAAAAAAATTGTATATGTTAAAATACTATACCTATCAAAAAATAATTATTTAATTTATTATCTCAAAAAAGTTGAGAGATATATCTGAGTTTCTTTATTCTCATTAAAAAATAGACAGTTGAGATTAAATTATTTAATTAAAAATAAATGATGAAAATAAAAAAAAAATAGACATTGTTAAATAATTATGACTCATCCAGAAAAATCTATTTAGGTCGCGATTATTAAGTAAAATTTGCCTAATTTTTTTATAAACTACAGTTATTATTAAGTAAAGTCCATCTAATCTTTTCTTCTCCTAATTTTAGCCATCTATTTATCCATTATTTATTTCTAATTTGGTGCCGTATCCAACATGTATATAACTTATTTCTAGTTTTGTGTGTTTTGTTTTTCAGGGTGGAAATTTTGACTAAGAAGACTAGAAGAGAAAACGTGAGGGTGGGGTGAGGTATTTACCTCAAATATTATATTAAGAAAAAATAAAAGATTAATCTTACCTATAAATAGTTTAATAATTTTATTAGTATATGAGTTTTAAGAAAATATTCTAAAACAAATTATAAAGCTCAACAAATGATATTGAGTTTAAAATTAAAAAATGAAAAATGCTAGAGTCTTAAAATTATTTCCCAAAAACATTCTCAAAAAATACTTGTATAATTTTAATTGGTTATCAAAATAATAAATAAGATGGACCCCTTGTGCATTCAAATTAATACATGAATTAAAACTTTCTATTCTGACACGTTACTGCGACGTCATTTTAGAAAAATATTTTGAGAATTTTGTTTGATTCCCTAGCATTACTCTTAAAGAATCGATCATGATATGTCCAGCAAAGGTAGTTAAGTTTAATTATGTGTGAGTTGTTTGAATTTGTTTAGGAAAATAATCGAATTCGATTAAGAAAGAATCAAATTAAATTAATATTTGTGACGGTTAGTATTTAGCAACGAGACAAATTGGGGCCACTGCAACTGCAAATTTATCCATATAGTAAATATGGGCATAAATAAATGAAATTATATAATATTCGAATTCGATCGTATGAATTATATATTCCATATTAGTACTACACGAAATATTAACATTTGGCATTACTTTAATAAAGTGAATGGTCAACCATATTATCAAATTTCAACAACAATGAATCGCGTGGACTAGCTCTACATTGACATTTGAATTGAGATATAATTATGTGTTAGGTACAATGTTATTATCTTAATTGTAAAAGCTTGAATGAAAAATTAAATATTATGATAATAATAAAATAATTTTACATGTCTCAATTTTTTCTTATAATATTTTTTAAATACCATGTTTTATGTTCAAATTTATTTTAATTTAACAATAATAATAAATTCTTTGTATTTATATAAATTTTATCAATTAAAATATTTTATAATTATATTTTGAGACATTAAGGTATATTTGAGACATCAATAGATCCCCCTTATAACCCGATCAAACGGTCTCAACATACTCAAACTGCCCTTATTTCTGACCCAACATGAAATTATTTAAAATTATTTTTGGGATTTGAGTTATCATTTCAAATGATAGATGTCAAATGATAAAATTTAAGTTGTCATTTCAAATTCTCATATTTGTACTAATATTTGAATTTCTAGAATTCAAATGAAATCCAAATTTTTATAATTATCTAAACAAGTCATTTGATAAAATTAGAATTTCAAATTAAATCCATATATCTAAACAATTCATAAATGAATTAAATAGGTTAGGTCTTGATAATTTTAACACAACACAATCTGACTCAATATATTAATAGGTCTTTTGTTAATTTATGTATTATATAGTTTATACTTATGTTTATATGTTTATATGCGTATATATAATATATTATTGTGTACCTATTCTTTATATTTTGTTCATCACTTGCTAAGATTATTTATTCTTATCATTTATTAAAATTGTATGTGTATACGTGTTAAGATGATTTGTACTCTCACTTTTAATTATTGAGTGTTATAATATTTTGATTAGAAAATACAAATTATTAAACTATCACAATATTATTATTACAGGTTAATTTTTATTTTTAAATATTTTATTTTATATTTAACACAAATAGTACACATAAGAATATACCATTACTCATAAGAATATGCCTATATGTTCTCCAACAGAAAACATGTATATGAAACAATTAGCTAGGGGTGAGTATCGGGCGGTTTGGGTGAGTTTGGTGGACAAAACCATCCAAACCGAATTTTTCGGTTTGGCAATCCGTAAAACCGTTACCGTTACCATTACCGTTAGTACTAAAATTAAACCACCCAAATTATAACGGTTTGGTTTGGGCGGTTTCGGTTTCAAACCGCTAAATTATATAATAATTTAATTCTTGAACAACTAAATAATTATAGAGTTTTTTGCATTTTACATTCCTTAAGTTTGGACGGAAAACAGTATGATCCTTAAATTTTTTATAAATACACATTGCATTCCTTTATTTTTTTTAGATGCAAGCAACTTTACAAGCTTGGACTCAAGCAAATGCTGGTCGCCGAGTCGAACCTAGGATCTGGTACGATAAAAGATAACTTTTTTACTATTTTAATTATATTAATTAATTTATACTATAAAATTAATTTATATTAATTAAAATTATATATTAGATTATAATATTCATAATATAATATAATTTTGTTTCTTATGTACAAGCGGTTTGTTCCATTTTTTTAGAGAGGAGTCCTCTCAAATTATTTGTAAAATATTTTTTAATTAATAAAATTTATAGAGGTACCGCCCTCTTTTATTTAAAAAATATTCGTATAATTTTTTCAAATCAAATTTATTTATAATTGTTTTAAAAAAATCTTTTCAAATCTTAATCTAATTTTAAAATTTAAAAAAATTCCGATTTTAAAATTTAAAATTTTAAAAAAAAATCCTAGTATATGATTTTATTTATTTTTTAATCTACAAATAAATTAAATCTTCTTACAAATTGAGATAAACTCTCAATTTTTTAATCTACATATACATATAAAAATAGAGGTTTGTACTTCTACTTCTTTTAAAAGTAGAGGTCTGTACTTCTACTTCCTTTAAAAGTAGAGGTACAAAACCAACCATTATTATTATATATTAATATATATTATTATATATTCGGGTGGAACGGGTTATATTGGTCGGTTTGACAAGGCAAACCGAACCCAACCATTATTTTTCGGTTTTTTAAAAATCGAAACCGTTACCAACCCGAACCGTTACGGAACCGTAATTTCGAGTTTCGGCGGTTTGGATCGGGTGGTTTGGGCGGGTTCGGAAAATTTTGCTCACCCCTACAATTAGCTATGAAAAATGTATATAAAACTAAATCGCGATTCCCCAGCCTTACATTACTATGCTTTCCCTTAGAATTAGTTATATATATATATATATATTTTAATNTATATTATTCTTTAATATATCATATCTACAATTCTAAATATTATCATAAAAAAGTTTATTGACATAAAATATAAACTACACAAAATTAAAAAATTATAAATAAAACAATATTATTATTCCAAAATAAAATTATCTCCAAGCTTAGACTATATATGCTCAATCAAAATTTTTATTTGTGGTATTTGTAAACTAATATAGAAAATAAACTAAATGAAAAAGTATTTTATAACCAAAAAATAGATAGCCATTAAGAAAGTGGTTAAGAACTTACGACAGAAGAAATGACGGTGAAAGTAGTGTTACAATAAAAGGTTAAAGAGAATTTATCAAAAATACCATCAGTATCTTTGACTAAATTTAAAATTGTGATTTATGAGTCATAATAAGTTAGGAGCTTAAAATACATGTTTGGATAATTTTGTATTATGAATGACTTGTGAATTTTTTAAAATATAATAATAATAATAATAATAATAATAATAAAAGTGATTTATAAGTAATTTATGACATATGAATAATTTTTATCAAAATAGAAAAAAAAAATCACTGAAAAAGTACATAATACTTTAGTACTATTATTTTGTGACTTATTTTTTATTTTAAGTCGGTTTGTGACTTATTTTTTACTTTAAGTCGGTTTCTGACTTAGTATACAAACAAACATTTTTTAGCTTAAAATCGGTAACAGCTTTAAGCCCCCGGCTTAAAACTTAGACAAACAGGCTCTAGATTTGCTAGTTTGTTTTACAAAAATGTCATATTTTCAAAATAATTACAAATATACTATTTTAATTGCAAATATAATAACCCGTATTTTTAACATATTTTTTTTTATTTATAAATGATTTGATGAATAGTAATTCTACGAATTTATAAAAAAAAAGCTTTTTAGCCCACATTAAGTAAGTGTTGGAATATTAGAAATCCGAAGATGTCATATTATTGTATGAAGAAAATAAGTGAATGTAAAAGCCGTCAAAATTCGAAAATTTTCACTTTTACTATTTGTTTCGTAATTTACGAGATATCGAGTAATAAGAGAATTATGTTATGACCGGGAGGATTATAATTTAGAAAGTTCATGGTTATAATCGAATTAGAGTATTTGGAATATTAAGGATTTACGCTACGGAATTCCTACGACGAAACGCTTTCAGAAATTAATCGAATTTACGTGGAGGATTAATGGTTAAGTGTTGGATGATAAGTGATCAAAGACAATTTCCATGCAAGAACCATGCAACCAATTGGTTAAAGATGAACCAAGTCAAAAAGTCAAGCAAACCAAGTAATCAAGTATTAGTTAAAGACATGGTTCCACAAATCTTGGAAAAGTACAAAATAAGATCCTTAAATTCATGGAGCTTTAGTACTTGCCTTGGACTTTTGATTCAAGAGAAGCAAAGAAAGAGAAATTCAAAACCCAAGTTCTACTCATCCATAAATCACCAAATTTTAACCATAGCTCCTTCATTATATATCTAAGGTACATTCAAAATTTCATGTCCATCCAACTAGTATAGCATAGCCAAATCTTTTCTCAAAGTTGAGGGTGAATAGTAACTCCGAAAATTTACTAACTTGTTTCTTGATTTCTCTTGCAAGTTTAAGGATGATAAGCATAGATCAAGGCTCCCTTAAGGCTTACAAGCTCTTGTTAGTATGTTTAAGGATTCAAGAAAGGTATAAACACCATCCACCCTTTGATTTACTCTAAGTTGTAATTTTGAGTTTGAGTTATGTTTAAGTATATGTTGATTTAAGAAGTTTGGATGTAAATGGTTTAATATTATTGGTTGAATAATATGGATTGATGATGGTGATGAGTTTATGAAGTTTATAAACTTATGTTTAGTAAAAATAATTGGGTTGATTATTTGGTTGATGATTAAATGGATTTAACATAGTTAAATCCAGAAAACGTTACGTTTATAGCCGTCGTAATGACCGTTTGTTTCTAGACTTATTTTGAACTATAATCCCGAACTAAAACAACATTGGACCTTATCACCACTTACCATGAATGCATAAGTCTTGTTCCATAGTTTGTTTTGACACTTGAATCATGTTATTCCAATTTACAGTTTGGAGAAAAGCTAGTTTTAGTGGAGGTGACTAAAATGACCAAACTGCTGCGAATGGCTCCCTTGGTAAATATAAACGGACCCTTTAACAGTTGTCACAAATAATGAAATTTGGAGGATAAATATTTTGGATAGTGTTAAGGCCTCTGTAATATTTAATGCACGGATGTTGAATTTTCGATTTTATAAAAATTTCGAAACCAAAGTTACGCGATGACACTATTCATTAGAGAAGCTACTGCCTTGTTCAGTAAATTAGGGAAAATGAATCCTCTATCCAGGGCCAAACTTTGAATGGATTATATTCTAGACATTCTCTAGATCGTACACACGAAAATGGTGCGTCGATTGAGGTTAACGGTTTGGGAGAAATCAAGGTTTTAGTGAAAACGTTGCAAATAACAAAATCTTGTAGTTGACTCGACTTTTAAAATGCATTTCACCAAGTTACACTCATGTGTTCCAAATCAAAATATTTTTGATAATTATTAAAAATACTCAAGAAGCTCCTTGAGGTGGTTTCACATTTAATTATGTGTTTTTTGATTTATTAAAATTGTTGGAGTGCGAGTTGTGTAATAGTAATTCTCAGGAAAGTTGACTCTTAGGGCACTGTTTTGACGAGCCACTTTGACCAGGATAATAGGATAATTTTGAGTCGGTTAAAACACGAAAGATGTTGAAGAATAACATGACTATTTATTGGAGTAAAAAATTAGATTAAAAGCCGCTGACGAGATGATTTATGAATGGTCAAGATAGACTCGAGGAGGTGAATTCCGGATAAAATAAGTGTTAGTAAAAGGACTAAGTACAAATTGAAGTTGTCATAATTGGACTCGATATGCGATTATACTTATTAGTAATATAAGTAGCTGATGGATTAAGAGTACTAATACGGATTATGATATCTATTGATAGAAAATATGGAACGAGTGGGACTCTGAGAACGTATCTTGGACTCCAAGCAAGTTTTCTAACACTACGTTTTTACATATTAAAATTATTGTATTAAAATGTATGCAAGTTTTCCTAACCTTATACTTGTATTTTCAAAAGGTTATATTCTTGAGTTACATATGAAATTCAATTATGCTTATACAAGTTTTCAAAACCTGTACTTGATGTACTACTGTTGTATTGAGAAACTGTTGTTGTTGTGATATAACTATTGATTAAATTATCAATTTGATTTAACTATTGTTTAATTTTTCACAAACATTTTGGTTTATATGCTATAAGGTATTATAGATATAAGCTGGTTTATATAAAGGCTCTAGGAGTAGAGCGGGTTTCATATTTTCGAACGTAGACCGGGAGTCGGAAGGTTATTTTAAGTACTGTTGTAATCTGGGAGATGCCGGAGACAGATTATTTTAAAATAACGATTATAAATATTTCAATAAATATATTTTTGATGTTCTTTTGATAAAGGAATTAAATAGAGTTAAAAAATATTATTTGAATATTTATTTAATGAATGAATATTATTCTGAATACAGTAAAACCTCTGTAAATTAATACTCGATTAATTAATAATCTCTCTAAATTAATAATTTTGTCCGGTCCCGACTTGGGCCAGTTCAAAAAATGATCAATTTCGATAAGATAATAAGATAATAATTTTTTTGAAAACCCTGTATAAAAATATGGTCCCAATAAAACTATAAATTAATAATTCCCTTATATTCATAAAAATATAGCTATTACATCTTTGTAAAATATGATTCAATTGTAGTTTGCTTTTTCATATAATTTAAATCAACATGAAGCTCATCCCTAATCTTCCTTATTGCATCCAAAAGCTCGGGTGTGGTGCTTTCATGTTGCATCAAAAAGTTATTAAGCATTTTTGATGCCTTGAGTGCTTCTTTACGTGTAACCGGCTCCAACGGTGTTGTATCGTCTTCAAGATCATCTTCAACACTATTTTCAAGGATGGTGTTTGCAATCTCTTCTATACTCTGGACCTCGGAACATGATTCATTTTCACCCGGATAATCTAAGAAGTTATTAACATCCATTTTATTACGATAACCTAGATCCTTAATCATCACCTCAAGTTCATGAATGTATTCTTCCGGAGTTGTATGTTCATTTAAATTGCTCGAAACTTCATCTATGGAACGAATTTTGCAATGTTGAAAGCACCTTGCTATTGACTCTTGTTTTACATTTNTTTCTATGTAAAATACAATGAATTTAACTTATACACTACATGGACTTTGAATCTAATATATTGTACATTACATTGACTTTCTAAATTCATATACATTGAATTAATTGAATTAAGTATAAAATATAAATTGTACAATTCATTTTATTTAAATTTATGTGAATAAAAATTTAATCAAAAGTTAATTTTGTTTGCTACCGAAAATTCTCTATAAATTAATAATTATTAATTTATCAATTAATTAATACATCTCTAAATTAATAGAATTCTCCGGTCCCAACTATATTAATTTATAGAGGTTTTACTGTATTCATTTAAAAAGGGTTTTATTAATTGATTATTAATTAATAAATATTATTTAAATATTTATTAAATATTTTAAATTGACCTAAATTTATTTAAGGTCTTTAATAATTATTTAAAATATTTTCTGACCTTCAAAAAATTGATTCAAATATAGTGAGGGTTCCCTAATATCTATTTATATTTTATTTCATTCTTTTAATAAGAATAAAATATTCTCGGACTTATCAAAAATAGTGAACTCGGTCTAGGGAGTAAAAGTGATTTACTTTCTCCAAAGGGGTTATATTTTGGCATCACTGGGCTACTGTAGTAGGGTTTTCAACTTATCAAATCATAAGAGGTTTTCCGACTAACACCCGAGTCGTAGTTTTAAATGGTTTTCATTCTTTGATAAAGGACATCAGTTGGCGGAGGTCAACACACCTTTGTGGTGAGGTGATTGACCCAATTATTCTATAATACCCATTAAGAATTTTGTGAATCTATTAACAAGTATTATATACTTGGGAAAACTAGGATTAAATTCCAGTTCCAGGTTATAGATTGTTCCAGTGGACTAGGAGATACAACGTAAGAGGCCGAGTGATGCACAGTCCAACATTTTGGCCCATATGAGGTCTAGGGTGATTACCAAGGGCGGTAGAATTTCCGTTGGCTCCCCCTTCTACATGTAGATAAACAACAAGAGCTGCCATATGTTGTGACTGATCATCATGTATGTACGGTAGCAACATGTGAAAGGCTCCAGATACAGCCCATCTTCCAATTGGAATTGTGCTGCAACATCATAACGAAAGCCTATGAGCTGAGTTACCTAGGGTGTTGTCAGTGATTGATTTGTTGATATTCCTTCTCCAGAGTATGCTGGAATTGTCCAAGATGTTTTGGCAAAAGGTTTATTTTAAAAATCTAAGTCGTTATATGATATACACCAATTAACTTGTAGATTTTTAAAATATTTTACTAGATTTTAAACCTTACGAATAGTATGGTTCAAAGTGATTTGATTTTCTTATGATGAGAAATAACTATTATTGCAATATCTTGAACTGTGTACTCATTATATTATGGTAGTTTAGCAAAGCTATAGTTGATGCTATTTTGCTAAGTTACTGATATATTATTTCAAAATTGTGAACTTAAATAGTTCATTGGTTTTATTTCAAAAGCTTCAGAGGAAGTATGAAAGAGTGGTGACACTATATTTGATATTGTCTTATTTTATATACTAAACTAACTTGTTCAGATTATATTCTTCTAAACTTCATGTTGAGTATAAATGCTTTTAACAGAAAACTCTGACTATATGTATCATCGAGAGATACTTTTCTTGCTTACCTTAGACCGGTAACCTATGTTATACTATTGAGATAGTAGTGATTATCATGTTCTTAGATGAGAGTCACATAGATAATTGGGTGGATAATTTGTTGAGCATTCTTTCGCTCACTCTTGCTTTATATTAAATTTTTCAGAAAAAGTGATAATACATTCATTTGACTCCATACTTCGAGGAAGGAAACTAGGAGATTCACCTTTGAGATGGTTCAGTTCAAAACTATTCCGCAGAAGTAAGTTGAATAGGTTTTCAGTATTGATCTAGTTATTAATGTCACTTCACGTAGAGGTTATCATTGATAGCGTGAGATCCTGGATAAGTACATTTGGTTTGTAATAACTAATGATATTGGTTTTATATCATTTCTAAGGCTATAACTTGTTTGTGTGAGAGAGAGGGGTCTATGATGTGATTTCGTTGAATTATTGAGTATTGCAGGTTTTAAATGATTGGATGATGACGTAACGAGTCAAATCCCTGACCCCGGATTTGGGGGCATTACAACAAATATTCGAGACTCCATCCACTTTTTTATAATAAATAATACAGAATTTTTTTACGCAACCACCTATATTGGAATCATTTCATCTATTTCATTTTGTTCATTATCTTTGATTCATTATCTTCAATTGAATCCTCTCTTTCTCTACTTTCACAATTTCATCACCATCTCTTCTATCTCCCTCTCTCTTATTACTTTTCGGCCTCCTCCGATTCCGAAATTCAGGAATTACTTCATTCTTCTCAAACGACAGAGGTATAACTAAAAGTTAAATATGGTTGATTTGAATCGGTTGGTGTAGAGAGAGAAGTTTGCCAGCCAACCTTGACGAGTGAGAGAGAGAGGAGGGGGAAAAGGTGATAAACGAGTGACTGATAGAGAATGGAAAGCAGAAACTGGAAACATTGGCTCCGCAGGGGTGAAATTGATTTTGGTGATTTTGATAAAGTCAGTTGATTTGGGTTGATAAAATTCAGTTATTTTTAGTTGCTTTCAGATTTGCTTAGGTTGATTTTGGTTACATATAATTGTTTTGTGTAATTTGAGTGGGTTGGAATTTGTTAATTTTGGTTGAATTTAGGTTGTTTTAGTTGATTTGATAATTTCATTTTGTGTAATTATTGTACGTAGGTCACACTTTTAAGTCTTTTGTTGAATTGTTCGATTTAAAATTTTAATTAATTTTGGTTGTTTTATAGAGATTGAATTCTTACTTTACTATATTTTTTGTAATTTTCTGGATGTGTTGTAGTTGATGTTTGCATATGAATATAGCTTATTGATATGGCATGCTTTGAGTTAATTCTGGCAGATGATATGATGGTATAATGAAGAGGGTGGAAAGATCATCAAAAATTCTGAAATACCTTCCATAGTTTTCACCACTTACGTAGATACTCACAATCATATCTGCCCATGAACGCACCACATGGAAGTATGGAAATATATTTGAAAAGTTATGATTTTCCTTGATCGAGTAGTGGTGTTGTTGGACAAATTGGAGAGAGCATCAACTAATTAAAACAACTATCATATTTTTGCAAATAATTTTCAAAAGTAAAATAAAAATGTAAAAAATTACTTTAACATATATGTTTTTGAAAAAAAAGCCCTTAAAGGCTCGAGGAGTAACAAGGAAAGGAATGAGAAATAAGTAGATTGCACATACTTGTCGAAGACTAGGACAAAAGTAGCAAGTCAATCAAAGACATATATTAACATGTACCAATTTACATATCTTAGTTCCAACGACTTTCGAACATGATCTATTACGTAAATCTCCAAAATCTCAAGTCAAAAAAGTCTTAGTTGATGAATTCAAGAAGAAAAAAATAACAAAAAGAAGTGACACACTAAAGATGATTGAGTTTGCAACATGCCATAGTGAATACTCAGTGGTTGAAATTCATGTGGGGCTTAGGGAGGCCAGTTTTTATCAACTTGTCAAGAAGTAAAGTTTGTTACAGTCAAAAATCAAATACTGCAAATGGAGCCTCAGGTTGCTATATGTCGTTCTGACATTATAACAACATGCTAAGACAGGGTGTAATTATGCAGAGGCAAGTCCAGTATCAAACTTGACTTAAATGTTTGGGCTCGAGCAAGACTGAGCCATAAAATTAAAGCTCTAAGCTCAGCTAGACAAAATTATAATAAGCTCAATCTCCGCTTGAAAAACTCAAACTTTTTATTATATATTGACAAAAACTTGAATGGGAGAAGTTCAAATCGATCACATAAGTAAAAAATTCAATAATTTTGAATATTGATGCAAGGAAATATATATAAAATTTGAAGCACAAGCTCTGGAATGGTTAAAGCTTGTCTCGATTATTGCCGAATTGAATTGAGTAATTTACGAGCCAAGCTCGAATAGCTCACACCCGTACTGAAAAAAGACAAGACTATTCAAGTTGTAGCAGGTAAGTTACTTTAATTTACACACCTTCCTCGAAAAAAGCAAATACACCTCCAAGCATGTCATGGATCCATTTCATATCTGGGACGGGAGACCAGTTGAATTTCATAAATGAGACGTCTGAGTTGAATGTTTCAAAAATGGGACATCTAAATGCCTTTCATGGCGTTCATCAAAGTTGGGGCAGCTGGGGAATTATAAGTGGTGACCGCCATGTAGTGTGGCGGTTATGAAATAAATCATATTCTTGATTACCGCCACACCAAATGGTGGTCATAACAGACATGTTATGACCTTCATTTGGTGTGGCGGTCACTATCGAAAAAAAACACCATAAAATCATTGATTGCCAATCATGTTGGCGGTCACCAATGTCATATTTTTAATTTTTTTATATTTTCCTAATATTTATCTCTTATCTTATCCGAATATGTGAAAATCTGCAGAATATTTGCTTTTATGTTATCTTATTTGCTTTTTAGCTGAAAATCTGCAAAATTTTGGGTATATTATCTTATCTGCTTTCATTTTCATTTCACATTGGTTTCATTTTTATTTCACCGTCTCTTCTTCTACTCTCTGCTTCGCTCTTCTCTTCTACTCTCTGCTTCGAGGTTAGTTACTTGCTTTGTTTACGGCTTGCTTGTAAATTTGATATCGTATGATTATAATACATATTAGTTTAGAATTAATGTTATGTAAAAATATGTTAACGCCATTTTGATTATCATAAATTTATATAAATTTGTTTCAAATTTGAGTTTAACAGAATAATTTTTGTAACTGCATGTTAGTATAGAATTAATAAGTAATAATTTTTATCATAATTATAATGTTATAATTATTTATTGTATTATGTATTGATACATACGTTAGTTTAAATTTGTATGTGTTATTATTAATTAACGCATGTTAAATTATATATTAACGCATGTGAAATTATGTATTAACGCATGTTAAAATATGAAAATATGTATTTATTGTGTTGAAAATAGGAAAAATGAAAGATTATGTTAACGTAAATTTCTTTTGGGGTGGAGAAATTATCAGACGAGATGATGATATAAGATATAGTAGTAGAGACCCTAAAAGAATGCAATATATTAAATGGGGAACTTCTTATGAAGAGTTGAATGAAGTGGTGTATGGATTAATGAATATTAACAGTTCATCTTGGAATTTAAAGATGAGTTATAAATATCCCCAGTTAGGCGTAAGTAATTTGGTATTGGGATACTATATAGCTGATATGACATGTGATGATGATGTACGGAGGATGCTTAGTGTGCCTAGGAAGATGCAGATGGGAATGAGTGATGTTTCCTTGTATATAGAGGCTAAAAAGATTATTCCAGATGAGGTTTATATGTCTGACCAGGTTTGGTACTCACAATCGACGCATGCAACATATGAAACAACGTATGGTTCGAGCAGTTTCCTGATTACGGTTCGAGACAGTTTCATAAGTACGGCACTCCGGGTTGGTCGGACAACTATTTTGGTGGAGGAGGTAACACTGAAACGTATGTTGGCGGTTCAAGCAGTCATGTAAATGCTGGTGGTTCCACATGCAGGGGATTCGAGAATCGATTCCCTCGTGAAAGTGTTGATGCTTATGTGTCTCCCCCACGANGGCCTTCGAAAATCGATTCCCCCATGAAAATGTTGATGCTTATGTTTCTCCCCCACGGGATACAACTACACTAAGTGCTGGCAGAGACTTGGCCCTCATCCATGAAAATGAAGAATTTGATGCACATAATTCAAGTAGTGAGGATTGGGATGAGTACGAGGATGACAGCGATAACTCCATGGATGACGGGGATGAATTAGAAGAAGTCCCGACGCGTATAAATCAAGGTCATCATGTAGCTAGGGCACATTGGTTTGAAAATAAAGAGTACAATCCAATTGTGGTGCGAGGTGAGTATGGCATGTCTAGTGGTTTCGATCCACAACATTCTGAATTATCAGTTGGTTGTATGTTTCGTGATAAGGAAACCCTTATAGCAGTGGTAAGGGGGTTCATATAAAGAGTGACCAGAACTACCAAATGTATAAGAGTAATCCAACTCAGTTCATTGCAAAGTGTGTGTTAGGGATTGTGGTACTATCAATGTAATCAACTAATAATTACTTAGATTAATTAGAAATTAACTAAATAAAACATACTGTCATATATACATTGACAGTATGTTTAATTGTAACTTGTAACAGTATGTACTTAAGCCAAGTAGGTGACAACGTGTTTAGATATTTACTGTCATGTACAAATGTAATAAAATNCTTAAGCCAAGTAGGTGACAGCATGTTTAGATAGTTACTGTCATGTACAAATGTAATAAAATGATCTATGAAGTAGAAGTTCACACAGTGTTCATGCACAGCATGGATCAAATTATTGACAGTAACATTCTGCAATCTGAAGCCTACGACAGCATGTTTCAAGTGACAGCATCTTTTGAAACAGACGACAGTAACTATTCCTTGACAATAAACTTGGCGGAGAATGAAGATTTTAAGACAGCAAGTTTTCTGACAGTAGCTTTGGCGGGGATAGTCAACAGCATGTTTAACAGAAAAGTCGACAGCATGTTTTGCGGGATCCTTGACAGCAACTTTGGACGACAGTACGTTTCAGAAGAATGTCAGGATTGACAGCAACATATGCGGAATCAAAGATACTGTCACAACAGAAGCAAGAGGTTGACAGTAACCTTTTGATGTAACTGACAGTCTGTTTCAGGAAGCAGATTAGGTAAAGTACTTTCACTGATTTATCATATCAACTCTACCTAATCTGTCAAGACTATTACTGCAACTTGAGATAAAGTAAGAAAAAAGATGAAGCGTGCTTAAGGAGTCAAGAATGTCAAATCTTCTCAGAGCAACTTTATCAACAACTATCCAGAAATCAAGGGAAAGTTCACTTGTAAGTGTGGTATGTGTTTTAATATAAATACACATATCTCACAAACACTTTCCCTGTGAGAACATACACGAACATGCAACTGAGCTTAACTTTTCTCAAGCATAGAAAACCTTAGCATTCTTTTGTTATTGTTTCTATTGAAGCTGGAAATATCTTCCAGTCAGTTGTAGCAACAAAAATTAATAAAATTAATTTTTGAAGTAAAACATCTTGTGTCCTTATTCTGCTTATTGTTGTTTGCATCATTACTTGATATTATCTCTTTTGTTTTGTTGGTAGCAAAAAGTGATAAATAATCAAGTTGCATTCAACCCCCCCT